>KZ071751.1:927-12947 GCA_002091845.1 Anopheles cracens | reverse complement strand
GGTGATTTTTTTTGTTTAAAAGCTCATTCTTGCCGACACCCCATCACACTAAACTGCAGCCCCGTAGTAGAGGAGCGACAACAAAACCAAAAGAAGCAACAACAACAAAAAAACTACGACTCATCACCTCTGTACCACTTAATCTGTTCTCCCCCTACACGCACACTCGAAAAAGGTATGATGAGTTCGAATTACCGGGCGAATTATTTAAGACCATCGGTTTTTTTTCTTCTTTTTTCGGACTCATCTGTCTCTTGAACGATGGAGCATCCTACCAGCATCCAGCAGCTGGACGATGCTCAGAGCATAGGTTCCTTCCCCACACACACACAGGCCATAAATGAGCCATCTTTCGCACTTTTAAGAAGGAAACTTTCACGGCTTTAGAGGCCAAAGAGTGAACCGAGAGGAGAGAGAGAAAAAAAAACACACACAATCCGAGGTGATAATTATGCACCCATCGGTGCGCATTTTATTGAGGTGTCATTTCCGCACAAGGGCCACCGAATTAAAATAATAAACTTATAATTGACCGGTGAGCGCGATCGCGCGCTTTCGAGATGAGCTGCATCGTCGCACTCGTCGTCGTCGTCGTCGTGGCTTTCGATGAAGTGTTGCACCGCAATCGGACACCGGTCCGGAACGGATCACACCCGCGTGCGAAGTCTCGCAGCTGCTACCGGCTGCTGCTGCTGCTGCCGCTCGTTTAGCCCGTCGTTGGCTCGGAAACGAAAGAGGAAGATTTTATTAACACCTTCGCCGAATGCGCCGAGTGCGATTAAGCGACACCCGACGAGGAGAAAGAGGAAGAATTGGGAATGAATGAAGTGAATTAATTTATGATTAATTGTTGACACTATGCAAATTTTGTCAACCTTTTTTCCCTTTCAGTTGGGCTTTTTTCTGCTCCTCAATAAACGAATGGTCAGAAGGAGATCGTTTTTCGGGGTAGGTCGTTTGAATTTATGAATGGGTTTGCTGTGAAGCGAAGATGAACCGTGGGAACTATCGGTGGTTGGTGTTTCCAGATCATTCAAGGTTATTCATTTGAGGACAAAAAAAATCGTTTCGAGACGTAACTGCTTCTATTTCAAGTAGACGTTTCATTTCACTAAATTAACAGCATAGAAATAGAATCAAATATTAGATACTAAATCAACAGTCACTCCTCTAAGTACCACTCATAGGAAGCATCACAAGATCACCTCGTAATAAGCGCCCTATTTCCTTAACGACAATCCAATTGGAAAACGCAAATATTCCACCGAGCTCCGCACATTCCACGCCGTGCGGAATGCGCATTACAATTAAAGCACACTCGGCCGTAAACGCTTGTCACAGTCGTAAAATTAAAATCTCGTAATTTTATATCACCCGCTCGTTTAGAAATGAACACTGGCGCACTGGCCGGCGCAGGCGCACGGGGAACCAGTTTCGCAAATCGAGAGCAAAAATTACATACGCGGCTGTTCATCCTCCCGGGGAGGCCAGCATCCCAGGGCGAATGGAAACGGCTTTAAAAATGAAAAAGTGTCTCCAACCGCGATGCATCAGGTGGTCCCGCGGACGTGTGTTGCAACACGCGGCTAGCAGGAAAAGCCACACAGCGAACCCAACCCACGAACCGGGGTCGGAAAATGGTTCAGTCCGGGCATCTCGGTACGGTGCTGGCGGTGGGCAAGTGCACCGGGCACAAACATAAATCATAATTAGTACACACCGTGCCGTCCGCCGTCTATAGAGCGAGCAATGCCGCCGCCGCCGTGACCAGTGCGACAAACAAACTCATAAAACTGCGCGTTATTAAATTATATCACCGAGCGGCGCGGCCGTGCGGTTGTCGCCGGTCGATTCGGTACGCCCGAAGCGGCTGGGCGCTAGTTCGCGCATGAAGCGAACGTGGCCGCCTCGTACCGGTGGTCCGCTGAGTGGTGAGCTTTCACGGTGCATTTTGCATGGCGTCGGCGTGTTCGGGACTTTGAAAATGGTCCTTTGGAAGCTGTGCGATTGATTGATTGATTGATTGATCGGTCGGGCGCAGAAAGCAGAAGCCAACGAGGGGACGAAGCTAGCCGGCCAGGTGGGTGCAAATGAGCATCACGGAAGGGTTCGTCGCTTGCGCTCGCTCGTTGAAGTCACCGGCCGTTGTCAACGAGCGCCGTGGCGCGCTACTGATACCGGAGAGCAAATGATTGGCCTACCGATGCGGCCGGTTGGAGCTAATAATTTTTGAAGCCTCACTCGCGCCCGCGATTGTTGGAGCGATGAAAGGAAACAAGCGAAAGAGCTGAGCGCGGAAGACGACGAACCTTTTTGCTCGAATTTCAATTACCTCACCTCACTGCACTGGATGTCGCTCATTGACACTTTCGCAATGTTTGCTCCCACCGGGGTCGTTTTGCAGTCGGCCGACAACATTCTGTTCGCGGCACGGCATTGCAAAACACGTTTGCCGAACACGATGCTCCTCCAGCTGCATGTATCAATTATCATTTACAATCCTCATCGCTGATTCAAACTCCGAAATAAAAAACCAAACCGCCCCATCAAGGTGGTCCATGTACGCTGTCTGTCGCCGGATGGAAACTGGTGCAACAGAAAACCGATTCAAGCCCGATCGCCCCGGCCACAATGTTGCTGCAGGCAGGCTGGCAAGAATTTTAGCATAATTCGTACAAAACGGTTTCTTCATCGCGCCCATCGCCGCGAATGTGCACGCATGCAGTCGAGCGTACGGTGCTATGCTAATAGGCTGCTGGATCAAATATTGCTTCGCAGTCAGCTCTCCTCCACCGTCGCTCCACCGCGTGTGTGAGGTTGCGCGGGACCGAATTTCTAAACAATGGCTGATTGTCTCACTCTCGCGCGGCTAATTTTGCACTCGCCCCAGTATGTTTGGGCGCATATTTTACACCTTTGCAAACAGACGCGTTGCGTTGTACGTCGTTCTGTCTGCAAATTGTTCTATGTCACCTCGCGCCGCGAGATCGTGTGTGTTTCGTCTGGAATTGATTGAAGTGAGGAAAGATTCCCGCGCACGCTCCCACGCTTTATCGACTGCACACATCGGACGGATGCACACATCGAGTGCAGTTTCGCGTTTGCACAATGTACCGAGTGCGAGTGATGCTTTCAACATAACATTGCGCATCGTTCGGAATGCGCGTTGTGGTGTGAGAGAGGTTAACATGTACGCGGTTTCACAACATTAGTCTATCATGCACTCAACGCCTTAAAACTTTTTCAATAAGCTCTTCACTATTTTGTCCTAATAATATTTTAAATTATTTCAAACACACGCAAACATTCAAATGGATAAAAACACTTCCTGTTATGTTGAGGATTCAATTTCGACTCTCAACGGATTAAAACATATGGAAACCCTCGCCCAATGGGCATGTTATCGTGAGCTTTCTTTCGCTTTTCAACACGCCGCAGATAAGCTCCGTAACTCCCTCATAAAAAAACCGATCCTCACGCACTCCGCCTTCCACGAAGACCCGTCCGCCGCGCGGAGGATTTCGCGTTGGATGATGCCTGGTGACGAAATCAATCACATCCCAAAGCTTCCACATCCGGCCGAACCTGCTCCGCGACCTGTCCATGAACCGGGCGAACATCGCGCAAGAAGAAGACTAACGAGAAGTCAAGAAACCATCTATAAAAATGACACTTTGATTAAAGTTCCCGATCGCATCAAACCGGCGCGGGTGGGTGGAAAAACTAAGGCGACGCCTCGATATTATTAATTAATCATCACAGCACCGCGCACCGGACAAACATTACGGCTCCGAAGCCGAAAACCCCTTCCCAAACTGAACGTGACAAATCTCCATCTCTCATCTCTCCCTTCTCTGTTCCGTGCTCCACAGCCGCAGCCGATCGCTGGATCTCGGCCGTTTCATCGCGCTCGGATTACGCGCGGAATGGAACAAGCCACCGGAGGCCGACCGACACTAATCATCATCTGCCGCAAAAAATCGGCAAGGGCGCAAATTTGACACGCCGAGCGCTGAGCGAAAACCTTCCAGAGGGATCTTTCCACCGTACGCCCCCCGACGTCGCGTCGCTTCCATTCTACAAAATCCCCAAAACCTGTTACCCACCGTGGCAGCGTGACACGGCCCCAGAGCCGAAACGGAACTCCAAAACAAGTAAGGTAAGTTGACAAAACAACCGCCCGAACCGTGCGTGGGTTTTTCGTTCGTCTAGTTTGAGCTTAGCGCGGCGCGATCGAGCTCTAATCAACTCCCTCCGGCGGGTCGTGTGCTAGTTCCGCCAGGTTTTCGGTTGACAGGCTGATCGGAGCGAGCGGCAAAGATTCACAAATGTGAACCCGAGAAGGACGCATCAATCAATGCGCCCGAAGGGTGAGTTTGTCAATCTTGACAAGGAAGGCCCCGAAAAATTGACACTCGTCCCGGCTGCGGCGACGGTATAGATTTAGATATCCCCTTGATTGACTGCGGCTGGGATGGGAAGACGGATTTTCGTACGGTTTTGGCCGTGGACAGCTTCAGCCGTTCGGGGTTCGGGTTACAGATTCCACAAAAAGTGTCGCAAGAGGAGCTCTGATGGGATCAAGTTCGTTCGGTGCGAGATTACGTTACTAATTTAGAACAGGTATTTCTTAACCTGAAAACAACAACATGATACAGGAATGGTTCACGCTCCATTCCGGTCCGAATGTTTACGATCTGTTTCCCTGCAACGATCGCGTAATGTTCTGCTGGCAATAATCATCTCCTCAAGCTGAAGCTCTGCCTGCAAAGAGAGACTATAATTTGGGACTGATGTTGAAACCGTTACACCTTGCTCAATCCGACCCACAATGGGTCGAGAAAGATCATTGATTTTAATGGATCTTGATCTCTGGTATTACTTACCTTCCGAAAAGAAATTGCAAACTTATCAATCGGGCCAGTTGGGTTGGGACATTGCGTTGTGAAATAAGTTGATTTTCTGAAGGCATGATGAGAAGGTAGAATAGCCAAGCGAATTTGAATTGAGAAGGATTTGCTCTAACTTTTGTTTTGTGAGCATTCTTTTGAAATGTTCTAGTCTTTTTAATATTATTTTTATAGTCTTGTTTTACAAAATGTATACTTTCTTTCCATTGAAATAACATTAATAATGGAATAATGGAAGAAAATATTCTCATGAAAATATCAAATAAAGGTGATTTAAATGTTAAAATGTTAAAAATTATACTCTTTAATTATACTAAATGATTCACAATATCCTTGATGCTTTTTTCGCAATCTCAAACAGCTGTTCCTTTGCCCTTGGCTTAAATATTGCATCTTCTACTATCCCCTTCGTAGTGACCGGACGGGGCAAGTGGATCCAGGCTACAAGCAATCGTGGTCAAGAAGACCCTGGCCTAAAAAACCTTCCATCCTACATCTTGCCTCGGTGAACAGTTTCCAACCATCGTACAGATTAAAGAGCATACGCCCTACCAAAGCACGAGCCAGCATCCCAGCTCCGGTCACGGATGCGCCTGTGAGGCGAAAAGAAAATTGGTTTGATCGTCAATCAATGCGCCCGAAGGGTGAGTTTGTCAATCTTGACAAGGAAGGCCCCGAAAAATTGACACTCGTCCCGGCTGCGGCGGCGGTATAGATTTAGATATCCCCTTGATTGACTGCGGCTGGGATGGGAAGACGGATTTTCGTACGGTTTTGGCCGTGGACGCCCTCAGCCGTTCGGGGTTCGGGTTACAGATTCCACAAAAAGTGTCGCAAGAGGAGCCGAAGCTCTGATGGGATCAAGTTCGTTCGGTGCGAGATTACGTTACTAATTTAGAACAGGTATTTCTTAACCTGAAAACAACAACATGATACAGGAATGGTTCACGCTCCATTCCGGTCCGAATGTTTACGATCTGTTTCCCTGCAACGATCGCGTAATGTTCTGCTGGCAATAATCATCTCCTCAAGTAATCGTTATTTTTAACTGCTTCCTGCCTCACACTTTTGCGACCACCGTCACCACCACCGATCGGCTTGGCGTGCTGCACGAGCCTGCACGAGTCGAAAGTCGACCGAAAGTCGCCCGATCGTGGTGGGAGTGATGGTGAAAATGCAGCCTCCCCCGAAACCCGGGTAGTGCCGCGACCAGATAACGACACGAAACGGACGGACACGGACACCGGACTTCTCGGGGTGACCGCAACCGCTACGTACGTTTCGTTTCGATCTTTCTAACCATTCAACGCAACGCAACCACGCCGGTTGTGTTGTGCTGTGTTGTGGGGGCTGAAAAATGGCTTGAAAACATTTCATTTTCCTCCCCTCATACACACACACACCTCTTTCGAAGATGACAAGTTGCAGATATGCGGATGCGGCACGGCTGTTCGGCTTCCGCCCGGAGTTCGATCCCATTTCGCCAGGCGACGAACCTCCCGGCCACGACGGCGGACTGGTTTCGGAACTGGTGCATCCGCACGCGGTCCACTTTCTGCATTCCGCTGCTTGAATCGAAAGTAAAATTAAATTTATGTATCACTTTAATTCAATCCCTTTTCCCCTCCTCGGCTCCTTTTCGCCGCTTTCCTCCGGCAACGGTGGCATGTTGGTTTGACAGATTTACGGCTCATCGGCACCGAATCGCGCCGGATGCAGCGATCGAAACCCTCCCAGCGATGAGGTGAAAATGCACGTGGGCGGAACAAGTTTGTAATTTAAAACTCACGGCGAAAAATTCGCTCCCGCGAGATGGAACTGATTAAAGCGACATTACAGCGTTCGATCGCAGTGATAACAAACGGACAGAACAAGTTCCCCTTGTGTGTTGTGTGGGTAAAAACAAAAAGTGCTAGAAGCCAATGAACATGACAGTGGATGTGATATTGAAAAGTAATTTTTATTCGTACGAGCCGAACGAACCTCCTCAGCGCACTGTTATAAATGCATTCATAATTTCTTACCCCCGGAGGGGTGAATCGTTTTAACAAATCGACAATCAATAAAGCAAACGGGCGAAAAGCAGTCGCCGCTGTATGCAAAGCAACACATGACGCAACACTCGTACAGGCTCGCCAGGCAGGACACATCGGCGATGATAAATACGCTTTGCCAGATCGAATTGGACCACCCATTTTTACACGCGGCCCTTACCCGCGCAAACGAATTCGGAAAACGATTAATTTCGAGTAATTCTTCATGCGGAGCGCGCGTGTAGAAAGTAGAGAGAGAAAGACAGGGTAGAATGTTCGCCCGAAACGCCCGAAGGGGTCGTATTTTGAGGGGCTTTTTGCTTCCCAACAACTCCACTCCTGCCGGTGTCACATCTGGTTCAAACCCACAGAAGGGAGGGCAAAAGGCAACCAAAAAAACAACAGCTCCGCCGGGAACGCCAGGCCGACCACCGCGCGTATTAATGAATGAACGATCGCCGAACGGTCCGCTGACAGGCTCGTATTTACTCTAATTTGTAGCTTCCATTTTAATCGTTATACAGCGCACTGCCGAGGATGCAAATGCCATGCTTTTATTTCCTTTCAGCCTCTGAGGCACAGAGTCTAGCCTAACATTTGACAGCCTACAGCAGCAGTAACCCGTTTCGCAAGCACCGTGTTTTTTTGAATGAAACGTTGTCAGTTGTCTAGCGCGACTACGTGGTGTGTGCGGGTGGCAAACGATGTCCGAACGGGCGACCAGCAGCAGCATCCCTTTCCCTTTAGCTCACGCTCACTTCACTTTCATTGATGGACCGACCAGCCCGACCGGCCCGTCCCGGTAGTGAGCTCCAAAAAGGATCGGCTCCCGTTCGCACCGCAAGGTGAATTTACGTAACAGTCTGCTCTGTTCGCGATTCTGTTAACCGCGTGCGGACCGGGCGGACAGACATGCCCGGGGGCGGACACACGGACACAAGAATCGAGTGCGCCACAGCGAAACAGCCGCTGGGGAGGGAAGGAAAAAAAACTAAGTTAATGGGTCTCTGAGAGGATCACCGGACCCGACGGGTGCCTAGGTGTATTGTGTGTGCGTTCGAAGCGTTCCGTCAATCAAAAAAGATGAACCAAATCAATTCTGGCCCCGTCTCGAGCAAGGGGTCTCGAAAATCCTAAATCCCGCGCGCTTTGAAGTTGAAAAGGGGGGAAACGGTTAAGAGGGCTGCGGCCGCCCTCGAGAGGGAATCACTTAACCGGCCGAACCCCGCGGACCTGGGCGGGCTCCATGTTTGCTCCGTGTCGTGCTCATACTCACTGTCCGACTGTTTGAACTGTGAAAGTGTAGCCCTCTCCGCCGTCGATCGCACGCCGCCAGCCACGAGAGGATCGGGAGGATCTTCACTTTTCGAGTCGTTTTTTTTGTTGCCTCACTCTGAAAGAGAAGCACGCCGTGACTGATCGAAAGTAATCGATTTGAGGCGCGTTTGAATGTGTGCTCCGCGAGCAGTCCGGTTTGATCACTCGATCTGTCAGGAATCTGGTGCGCCGTGGCCGGGGCCCTATAAACGTTTTGCGCGCGCTCGACGTCAATTTAGGCGGAGGAGGAGTGGATCTTCACATTTTGACAACCCTTGGGCATTATTAAATTGTATTGCTGCAGTTGCTACACAACGGGTGGTTTGATGGCCCGTTCGGTCACGGGCGCGCACGAGCTTCTATTAGCGTGATTTTTATTTCACGCTCACCTGATCTTTTGGAGGTAAGTTTGAAAGGAAGACCCATTTGCTTGATTGATTCCTTGTCCTATCTGCCGAGATGTATGATATCAATTAAAGCGTCTCTTTGCAAGACAAGCGTCGCTTGAGCACACTCTTAACATATCGTAGCTCGCATGTCGCTCGCTCATCATAATCCCGACTTAAAATGTGCCTTAAAACAACGCTAAACGATGGGTGAATCATTAACACCTGCCCGGTGCTTATCTAACGATCGCGCAACACGATAACAACACCGTTTGTGCAAACATGCCGCACCACAATTGAGCGTGCATTTCAGCACCTCCAGCCGAACACTTTGCGCAATCGCTAAACGCGATCTTATCACCGATCATCCCGCAGCCGCGCCGAAAACAGAGGCATTACAAAATGATTTTAATTATAGCAATAAGCTAAGCTTCGCATCCAAACGGAAACGTGCCGGCTCATTTCCATTTCCCAACGAGCTCCGAGCGCCTCGAGCATCGGGAGGTTTGCGGGCATGCCCGAGGGAGCCAGCTTTGCCAATCTGGCCGGAGGAGCTCGGCTCGGTCAGGTGGCATCACGTCTTGCAAAATGATTACAAACTGCAACGCTGTTAAACGCGGCTTGGGAGAAAACGGCGGACTCCTATTCCGAACGAACAGCGCCACCCTAACCCACTGCTGCAGTGTAAAACTAGAGCACGGGCGCATAAGAGGCAGACAAAAACACAATTGCCAATCCTCGGAAATCGCTGCCGTATGATTATGACCTCTCCCTGCCAGCCGATGCTACCCGTGCCTAGTGCAATAACGCGCGAGGGGCCAATTGAAAGCGAAAATTCTCAGCGGCGGGAGGACGTTTGGCTAATCGCGTACCATCGCGAAAACTAGACCACAATCCCGCGCATATGAGCACGCGGACTCATCTAAAACATCCAACCCGACCCGACCCTTCGAAACGACGCCGGGGCCACGATTATGGTAAAACAAAATTCATAAAATGACTAACCTCCCGAGGCTCGTTTTGTATGCCCCTGTGTGCATGAGTGGCTGGGAGTTTTTCTCAGTTAATCATCATTATGCGACCGGGTGGCGTTCGGGTCTGGTAGAGGGTGGCTTGTGCAGAAAAGACACGTCCAAAATGATGATGATGGCGACGACCACGGCGACGACCCTCGTCCCCAGCGTTGACCAATCGGTCGATTGTACTTTTGCTCTCGATTTCAAACGCTCGCGCGCGCACACACACATAGAATGTGCTTTTATCACATGCTGTCGTGCGGATGGGGTGTACATGTGTGCTGCATGTATGTTGCATGATCGTTCAATGGTGAGAACATGTGGATCGCGTGGAGTTTGTTTTCGTTTCCGAGTGCTTGGAAAGGGTCGGATCCGTTTCAAAAGAATTGGAGCAAAGAACATTGCCAGGGGGTTTGCTCAATATTTCTAAAGAATGGAGCGTGTGTTCAAAGAAGCATCAGACACTAAATTGAGCAGAAACATCTTATTGAAGCTCAATACTTAGTAATCAAGTTATGAATTGTACGAATAATTTTATATCATTGTTAAACTCAAATTTTTCCGGATATATTATGATTTTAAGAGCCTTTAATAAGCAAATTTAGGCTCATCGTTTTATCCTTTTATGATTTTTTATCAATCGAACCACTTTTTCACAATCTTGAACTTGCTCAAAGGCTCAATAAAAGATGTTTCATGAAAGTCTCATCGGAATGTTGCGACTGTGGCTTCATGTGAACCTTCAAGCAATCGAGCGAGGTGTGTGCTGTTTGCTGTACAAGGTAAAAAATCATCCATTACCTGGTGCCTCGTGTGCGCGCAAGGTCACTGCAATCAGACTGTGCAACACCCAGCCTCTGAACACCTAACCAGCCCATCTTCTACTGCCAAATGGTCCTCCACAGCCCAGCCCCAAGTGCAAACGAATTCAGATCAATCCACCCCGTCCAGCCGATGGAGGAGCCGCCAAACAAACCCCTTGAACCCTGACCTCTTCCAATGGGCCGTCGAAAGGCTCAAGAAGGCTTCGGTCGGACCACCTGAGCCGGCGAACTCACCCGGGTGAAATTAAACGAGGCAAGGCCGCTCCCTGCGTCGTCGTGCGCAACACCCAACGCGGGCCACGCAATCTACTTTTCCACACTCCAGGCCGCCCCTTGACGAGGAAGAAGTGGCAGCCCCCCTCCCCGGGCAGGGTTGAATATGTTAATAAATATTCATAGCACTTCCAAAAACAGACTTTTCGATAATTCAAGTACACCTCAATCTCATCTGCCGGCACTGCCGGAGCGGGCTCTGGTTTTGCTCGTGTCATTCCAACCTCGTTCCACCTCGGCTTTCTGCTGCCCGCACAACCCAATGCCAACGCGAACATTTGTCGATTACCACCAACCTTACAACCGCCACTACTACTACTGCCGCCACCAGCAACGTGTATGCCCCTGTGTGCATGAGTGGCTGGGAGTTTTTCTCAGTTAATCATCATTATGCGACCGGGTGGCGTTCGGGTCTGGTAGAGGGTGGCTTGTGCAGAAAAGACACGTCCAAAATGATGATGATGGCGACGACCACGGCGACGACCCTCGTCCCCAGCGTTGACCAATCGGTCGATTGTACTTTTGCTCTCGATTTCAAACGCTCGCGCGCGCACACACACATAGAATGTGCTTTTATCACATGCTGTCGTGCGGATGGGGTGTACATGTGTGCTGCATGTGTCGTTTACCGCGTAGCCACCGTGGCGGGGGGTCATCTTTACAAATTTCCACGGGTATAGATTTCCGGATCGTAATCGCATAAAAACGGTGCCGATTTAAATGCCGATAACGGGCGATCGGCCGTCGAAATCGATATGTTTTCCGTTCCGTCGATCGGCCCTTGCTCGATGCACCCCCGACCACTCAGCCGCGAAAGGAAAATCAACCCGGTGACATAAATCAAATCACGCTCATTAAAGAGAATAAATCAATCCGGGCGCTTTTAATGTGCATACTTAACCTGCCCGAGCGGCGGATTGAAGGCGGTGCGAACGTCGAGTCGACAACCCAATGCCAACGCGAACATTTGTCGATTACCACCAACCTTACAACCGCCACTACTACTACTGCCGCCACCAGCAACGGCAGTACAATGTGTACACACCGTTTAAATGCGTCAAACAGAGCTACAAAACGATCGCCTCGACGAGCACAGCGAGGAGGCGGAGGATGAAAGCAGCAGGAAAAAAATCTGCGCCTGCCCGAGCGCGACCACCCCGATGATGAGGTAGTATTGTAAATGAATTAATTTTATAGCTTCCCTTCTCTCTCCCTGCACTCGCAGCAAGAGTCGCGAACGGGAAGTGTGTCGTACAAATTA
>KZ071747.1:105612-116791 GCA_002091845.1 Anopheles cracens | reverse complement strand
TCGCAATTGAAAATTTAATTTATTTCCCTCTTCCGCTTTGTGACGCGGCGCTGTGTTCAGTAATTTGAGTTGACATGTTCACCAGAATTAGTGAGCTAGTACTAGTGCCAGTAGTTATATCTATAACTGGTAGTTATATCTTTAAGACCTGAAAAAACATTCCTTCCACAACCTCTTCATACTTCTACCTGCGAGCAGAAAGCAAAAAAAACCCTCTCCTCTTGCAGTAAATCCATCATCGGCAGCCTTTGCTGAAAGGATCCACTCGTCAAACTTCCGGCACCAGGAAGGTACCCGAAACCGACGGCAAATTCCGCTCTCCTTGTGCCGGGTGGGGTGGGCGGAGCTGGCGCAACCCACCATCCGAAGGGGATGAATTAGACATGCGAAATACACCCGCCAACGTTCGGGCGAGGCAGCTAATTTATGCTAATTAATATTTCACCTGCGTCCGGTTACGGTGCGCTACCGCTTACAGTGAAGTGAGTCCCTTTCGCAAGTGGAACATCCTGGCGAGGTTGAAATACACTCGGGACAACGCCGTCGTTCACGCTCACAAGTCGTATACGCGAGCGTGTAGTGGGAAGGGCAACGTGAACAACAAAAAAAACCCACTCTGCTTCGGAGCCGAGCCGGAAAGATAAAGCCAGCGGAGCCCTTTCTACTAACTACACCCTGCTGGAAACGAAGGGTTCCTTCCATCGACCCTTGGCGCAAGCCGATCGGAATCCATCGGTGGAAATCAATTTCGAGGCGCAAGGCCCGAGCGTACCGACCTGATCCGGAAACGACACGGCAGGAAGTGAAATCCGGACATCTTCCACGTTCTTGGCACTACTTTTCGGTTTTGTTTCGCTCACCACACACTTTCTCTCGCTGTTTCGAGTGCACCGCTGAAGGATCGAACTCGTGGGGTTGGAGCGTAAAGTGTGTTTATTTCTTTTTGATTTTTAAACTCTGTTAAAACGGAGCGAAAAAGAGTTTCTATGTTTTTTTTTGTAAATGTATAACATGCAACAGTATTACAAATTATTTGAATTATAATGCGAGTAGTCAATAGTCACAAAAGGCTAAAAGGTTGATACTAATAGAACTTAGTATACAATTATGGCAACTTTATGGGAAACTAAACATATAGTAAAATACAAATAAAGTAAAAACAAGCCGAGATTTTGGAAAAAAAAACAAAAAAAAAACGGTTTATATCGAATAGAAGCTAGCTCCTCTGTATGATTCTTTTTTATGCACAGATTGCAGGTGTTAGAACACCAATTACTATACATGGTTTAATAGATTATATTATCTTTTTTATGGCAAAAAAATAAAAAAATCAAAAATCTTAATGTGTGACTATAGAAAAATTTAAATCAAAATAAACGACACTTCGTATTTAGATCCTGAAACCTGCATGGAAGGGGCCATGGGGGCGTTAAAAAAATCTTTAAAAATATATGTGCGATGTGGAAGGATGTTTAAAGCCTCGTGTATTTTTGAACGAATTTAAAAATGATTATTTATCTTGAAAAAATCAAGTTTTTGTAAGAGCTCGTATAATTTTGATGCGTAAAGCAATTTTTTTTTCTTGAAGAAAAAATACTAAAAAAAACCCTCTCCTCTTGCAGTAAATCCATCATCGGCAGCCTTTGCTGAAAGGATCCACTCGTCAAACTTCCGGCACCAGGAAGGTACCCGAAACCGACGGCAAATTCCGCTCTCCTTGTGCCGGGTGGGGTGGGCGGAGCTGGCGCAACCCACCATCCGAAGGGGATGAATTAGACATGCGAAATACACCCGCCAACGTTCGGGCGAGGCAGCTAATTTATGCTAATTAATATTTCACCTGCGTCCGGTTACGGTGCGCTACCGCTTACAGTGAAGTGAGTCCCTTTCGCAAGTGGAACATCCTGGCGAGGTTGAAATACACTCGGGACAACGCCGTCGTTCACGCTCACAAGTCGTATACGCGAGCGTGTAGTGGGAAGGGCAACGTGAACAACAAAAAAACCCCACTCTGCTTCGGAGCCGAGCCGGAAAGATAAAGCCAGCGGAGCCCTTTCTACTAACTACACCCTGCTGGAAACGAAGGGTTCCTTCCATCGACCCTTGGCGCAAGCCGATCGGAATCCATCGGTGGAAATCAATTTCGAGGCGCAAGGCCCGAGCGTACCGACCAGATCCGGAAACGACACGGCAGGAAGTGAAATCCGGACATCTTCCACGTTCTTGGCACTACTTTTCGGTTTTGTTTCGCTCACCACACACTTTCTCTCGCTGTTTCGAGTGCACCGCTGAAGGATCGAACTATAACCTCTTTAGCGGTCTATGAAAGATTCATTTTCGTAAGTGTACTGGATGGGTTTTGCTTTTTTTTCTTTTATTCATTATAGTTTTACAACTCGCACTAGTGTTAAAGCTATAAGTTTCCGGTTGTTATTATTTTTGCTTGTTTTGATGTACAGATTTGCTTGCTCTATCTGTTTAACGTTTTCGCAATCGTTTAGTTCTATTTACCTTTTATAGTTGATTTCAATTTTTATGTTATGCTGTTATGTTTTTATGTTTGCTCTTATCTTTTTCTTTCTTTTTTGTATATTTATTATTTATTCTTTTATACAGAGTTTCACGTTTACTTTGTTGTTTTTTGCTCCTTTTAGATACTTAATTAAATTATTTATATTTGTTATGTACTATTATCGTCTGTTTGTTCTCGTTTTCTTATTCCAAAATACCCATTCCTTTATTATCGTTCCGTTATTTATGGGCCCCATTTGAATGTTTTATGGTATTTCAATGTTTACTGCTTGTTTTCTTTTCTCTCATTTTACAGGGTTTTATCATCATGTTCATCATGCTAACGAGCATGTTCGAACATATTATCGACTCTTTCAGGTAGTTATGCAATAGTTCAGTAATTTGAGTTGACATGTTCACCAGAATTGTTATCTTTTTGTTAATTTTTGTTTGCATTTTTATTGTTTATTTATGCAGTGTTTCAGAGTATCCTTTCATGTATTCATACAGAGTCCGGAGCGATACTCGTAAACACATAGTTTGATGAGACCTTTTATGACCTCATTGGTGGTCGGGTTGGGGTTTGTTGTTTTTTTCTCTAATGTTAAATTGTATTGTTTTAGTCTAATTTTGCAATTCGCACTAGTGTTAAAGTTATATTCTCTAGTTGTTATTACTTATGATTGTTCTATATTACAGCTTTACTTGTGTTATTTGTATTTTTTCGCACTTGTTGTGTTTCATTTAACTTTTTTAATTTGTTTATTTTTTCTTAAAAGCTTCATTATTGTTATCTTTTTGTTTATTTTTGTTTATTCATACAGTGTTTCAGAGTATTCTTTCATGCGTTCATACAGAATCCGGAGCGATGCTCGAAAACACCTAGTTTGATGAGTTTAAACTAAAGACCTTTTATAACCTCTTTAGCGGTCTATGAAAGATTCATTTTCGTAAGTGTACTGGATGGGTTTTGCTTTTTTTTCTTTTATTCATTATAGTTTTACAACTCGCACTAGTGTTAAAGCTATAAGTTTCCGGTTGTTATTATTTTTGCTTGTTTTGATGTACAGATTTGCTTGCTCTATCTGTTTAACGTTTTCGCAATCGTTTAGTTCTATTTACCTTTTATAGTTGATTTCAATTTTTATGTTATGCTGTTATGTTTTTATGTTTGCTCTTATCTTTTTCTTTCTTTTTTGTATATTTATTATTTATTCTTTTATACAGAGTTTCACGTTTACTTTGTTGTTTTTTGCTCCTTTTAGATACTTAATTAAATTATTTATATTTGTTATGTACTATTATCGTCTGTTTGTTCTCGTTTTCTTATTCCAAAATACCCATTCCTTTATTATCGTTCCGTTATTTATGGGCCCCATTTGAATGTTTTATGGTATTTCAATGTTTACTGCTTGTTTTCTTTTCTCTCATTTTACAGGGTTTTATCATCATGTTCATCATGCTAACGAGCATGTTCGAACATATTATCGACTCTTTCAGGTAGTTATGCAATAGTTCAGTAATTTGAGTTGACATGTTCACCAGAATTGGTGAGCTAGTACTAGTGCCAGTAGTTATATCTATAACTGGTAGTTATATCTATAAGACCTGAAAATACATACCTTCCACAACCTCTTCATACTTCTACCTGCGAGCAGAAAGCAAAAAAAACCCTCTCCTCTTTGTTGTTGTTGTTGTTGTTGTTGTTGTTGTTGTTGTTGTTGTTGTTGTTGTTGTTGTTGTTGTTGTTGTTGTTGTTGTTGTTGTTGTTGTTGTTGTTGTTGTTGTTGTTGTTGTTGTTGTTGTTGTTGTTGTTGTTGTTGTTGTTGTTGTTGTTGTTGTTGTTGTTGTTGTTGTTGTTGTTATATACACCCTTCCCTCGATCTTGTCCGTTCGGTCGGGAGTTTTCGGGACAGTTTGAAATCCCACCGCGGCGTCCGTTCCTTTTCCGTCGGGTCGGTTTTCACATTTTAAACGACCCGATGCTGCGACGATACCAGCGATGGTGTCATAAAAAAAAGAGAAGCCAATCATATCACGCAGCAAAAAGAAACAAAACTCGAAACGAAAACAACACCGCCCGTCCTGCTCCGTTCGTCGCCTTTCGGGTGGGAAAGGGCGCGCGGGGTACCCATAACTCATGGTTCGATTATGCGGGGCGTACGCCCGAACCGAACCGGGAGGCCCGCGCGGAAAGTGATTGACTAGCGATTAAAATGCGCTGCGCTCGGGTTTTTATGTGCCTCCTTTATTTTGTCGTTTATAAACAGCGTTCCGCCCGGGCAGCCCCCCACCCCGGGCGGGTAGTTTTGTGACGCAGGACGCGATTGATGAGGCAGCCCGGGCCCGCCAGCTCGCCCACACGACACGAGCTGATTAGATCGCCTGGCCGCGCGAACGCTCCTCGAAAATGCTCCATTCGATCGGGCCGATGTTGGGGTACGGCCGCGACGGGACAAGAAATTGTCGCAGCGGGAATGCCCTTTCTCTTGCCGGGTGGCCGCAGGGGTTGGGCGGAATGGAGTGCAGGCACCGTCCTGCGAGCGATGCTCGTAAACAACTAGTTTGATGAGTTTTTAAAGACTATTTTTTTATTACCTCCAACAGCCGTCTTTGGAGCATCCATCTTTTTGTTGGTGTTCGGGTTGGGTTTTGTTGTTTTTTTTTCTAATGTTAAATTGTAGTTTTTTAGTCTAATTTTACAATTCGCGCTAGTGTTAAAGTTATATTCTCTAGTTGTTAATACTTCTGCTTGCATTACTTTACAGGTTTACTTGTGTTATTTGTATTTTTTCGCACTTGTTTTGATTCAATTACATAACTTTATGAATTAATTTATTTTTTTTTGTTTCGTTGAGGAGCGGTAATAAAATAAAAATAAATGCAATAAAACTGTCTCGTTTTCGTTTTGCTTTATGCGCACGCGTGAGTGTGTGTGTTGTGTTTTGTGCTGAAGCCACATCAAGCATAGCGCACACGGGGCCGTTTTGTTTTATTTTAATATGCGTTTTTTGTTGTTGTTGTTGTTGTTGTTGTTGTTGTTGTTGTTGTTGTTGTTGTTGTTGTTGTTGTTGTTGTTGTTGTTGTTATATACACCCTTCCCTCGATCTTGTCCGTTCGGTCGGGAGTTTTCGGGACAGTTTGAAATCCCACCGCGGCGTCCGTTCCTTTTCCGTCGGGTCGGTTTTCACATTTTAAACGACCCGATGCTGCGACGATACCAGCGATGGTGTCATAAAAAAAAGAGAAGCCAATCATATCACGCAGCAAAAAGAAACAAAACTCGAAACGAAAACAACACCGCCCGTCCTGCTCCGTTCGTCGCCTTTCGGGTGGGAAAGGGCGCGCGGGGTACCCATAACTCATGGTTCGATTATGCGGGGCGTACGCCCGAACCGAACCGGGAGGCCCGCGCGGAAAGTGATTGACTAGCGATTAAAATGCGCTGCGCTCGGGTTTTTATGTGCCTCCTTTATTTTGTCGTTTAACCTTTCACGGGCCGTTCGGCTCGCGTTACACCGTCCAACCTATCTTGGACACGCAATCGAAATCGATCGATCGATCTTCTGGAAAAAGGGGCTTCGGCCCGACCGTCAGAACCCGCTGACAGGAGCTCGGAAACCGTCCCGAAGGGGTGGGAAGATGCGCCCGCTAGCAGGCAGGTGAGCTGAAGGCAATATTTTGACAGGTAGGTTGCAAGGAGAAATGTAACCCGATAGCGGGCTGCTCAGTGGAACGTACTTTGTTTCGTGGAAGATGTCCGGCTGCACTCGCGTGATTGCGATAAGGCGCACGGTTGTGTAAGGAGGGGATGTTTCACGGCGTTGGTGGCTAGTTCTGTACCGATGCTACGCTGTAGAAGCGTTTTTTCAACACTCCACCATCTCCAGAGAGATGATCCAAGCGGTGGTCCAAAAAAATCTGTGTATTTTGCCAGAACTTCGCTTCTGAGGAGCAATTCTTGGGGTAGAAACCAAATTCTCGCACACGTCTTGGCAGTTGTTGCTCTACAAATGGATCTCGCTAGTGCTCAAACATATCTTCCAACGTCCGTGTGGGTGTGCCTGCTGTCTTCACGGGTAAATCTTCCGTATCACTCCAGCGTTGGTGAGTCCGGACAACATGGTCCCATGAACCTCCAAGAAAACAGTTGGAATGCCAAGACGTCACCGCAGGAGTCGGGTGCGCGTGCGCACCACAAATCGGACATTAAAAATGTATTTTTTCTTCAAGAAAAAAAAATTGCTTTACGCATCAAAATTATACGAGCTCTTACAAAAACTTGATTTTTTCAAGATTAATAATCATTTTTAAATTCGTTCAAAAATACACGAGGCTTTAAACATCCTTCAACATCGTAGATATATTTTTAAAGATTTTTTAACGTGGCCCATGGCCCATGGCCTCTTCCATGCAGGTTTCAGGATCTAAATACGAAGTGTCGTTTATTTTGATTTAAATTTTTCTATAGTCACACATTTAGATTTTTGATTTTTTTATTTTTTTGCCATAAAAAAGATAATATAATCTATTAAACTATGTATAGTAATTGGTGTTCTAACACCTGCAAGCTGTGCATAAAAAAGAATCATACAGAGGAGCTAGCTTCTATTCGATATAAACCGTTTTTTTTGTTTTTTTTTCCAAAATCTCGGCTTGTTTTTACTTTATTTGTATTTTACTATATGTTTAGTTTCCCATAAAGTTGCCATAATTGTATACTAAGTTCTATTAGTATCAACCTTTTAGCCTTTTGTGACTATTGACTACTCGCATTATAATTCAAATAATTTGTAATACTGTTGCATGTTATACATTTACAAAAAAAAACATAGAAACTCTTGTTCGCTCCGTTTTTACAGAGTTTAAAAATCAAAAGAAATAAACACACTTTACGCTCCAACCCCACGCGTTCGATCCTTCAGCGGTGCACTCGAAACAGCGAGAGAAAGTGTGTGGTGAGCGAAACAAAACCGAAAAGTAGTGCCAAGAACGTGGAAGATGTCCGGATTTCACTTCCTGCCGTGTCGTTTCCGGATCTGGTCGGTACGCTCGGGCCTTGCGCCTCGAAATTGATTTCCACCGATGGATTCCGATCGGCTTGCGCCAAGGGTCGATGGAAGGAACCCTTCGTTTCCAGCAGGGTGTAGTTAGTAGAAAGGGCTCCGCTGGCTTTATCTTTCCGGCTCGGCTCCGAAGCAGAGTGGGGTTTTTTTGTTGTTCACGTTGCCCTTCCCACTACACGCTCGCGTATACGACTTGTGAGCGTGAACGACGGCGTTGTCCCGAGTGTATTTCAACCTCGCCAGGATGTTCCACTTGCGAAAGGGACTCACTTCACTGTAAGCGGTAGCGCACCGTAACCGGACGCAGGTGAAATATTAATTAGCATAAATTAGCTGCCTCGCCCGAACGTTGGCGGGTGTATTTCGCATGTCTAATTCATCCCATTCGGATAACGACAGCCAATTGCGCTGGAAGGGCGTGTTTCTTTTTTATTCAATTTTGAAAGCCAATACGGAATTCGATTTACAGAAAATGTTCTATCAATCATAAAAGCACTCCAGAGAAAAGTAAATAGAAGCAAGCGTTATCTGTATGATGCGTGACAATAAAAAAAAAGTAAATGGATAATAGCAACCTAACAAGAGAAGATGATAATCGGACATGATAAGTTAATTAAAATATAAAAAAATGAATAAATTGAAAATAAAACAAAAAAACCCAACCCGACCACCAATGAGGTCATAAAAGGTATTTAGTTTAAAATTATCAAACTATGTGTTTACGAGCATCGCTCCGGACTTTGTATGAATACATGAAAGGATACTCTGAAACACTGCATAAATAAACAATAAAAATGCAAACAAAAATTAACAAAAAGATAACAATAATGAAGCTTTTAACAAAAAATAAATTAATTCATAAAGTTATGTAATTGAATCAAAACAAGTGCGAAAAAATACAAATAACACAAGTAAACCTGTAAAGTAATGCAAGCAGAAGTACGTGCGCATAAAGCAAAACGAAAACGAGACAGTTTTATTGCATTTATTTTTATTTTATTACCGCTCCCTGGACGTTGGACGGTGGACGGGAAGTTTGTGATCGCTCGCACGCACGCAGGGTTGCGATTAAATCACGCACGGTTACGTGATCTTTATCGGGCGTCGTCGTCGTCGTCGTCGATTGACGAGTTTTTAATGTCCGATTTGTGGTGCGCACGCGCACCCGACTCCTGCGGTGACGTCTTGGCATTCCAACTGTTTTCTTGGAGGCTCATGGGACCATTTTGTCCGGACTCACCAACGCTGGAGTGATACGGAAGATTTACCCGTGAAGACAGCAGGCACACCCACACGGACTTTGGAAGATATGTTTGAGCACTAGCAACAACTGCCAAGACGTGTGCGAGAATTTGGTTTCTACCCCAAGAATTGCTCCTCAGAAGCGAAGTTCTGGCAAAATACACAGATTTTTTTGGACCACCGCATGGATCATCTCTCTGGAGATGGCGGAACGTTGAAAAAACGCCTCTACAGCGTAGCATCGGTACAGAACTAGCCACCAACGCCGTGAAACATCCCCTCCTTACACAACCGTGCGCCTTATCGCAATCACGCGAGTGCAGCCGGACATCTTCCACGAAACAAAGTACGTTCCACTGAGCAGCCCGCTATCGGGTTACATTTCTCCTTGCAACCTACCTGTCAAAATATTGCCTTCAGCTCACCTGCCTGCTAGCGGGCGCATCTTCCCACCCCTTCGGGACGGTTTCCGAGCTCCTGTCAGCGGGTTCTGACGGTCGGGCCGAAGCCCCTTTTTCCAGAAGATCGATCGATCGATTTCGATTGCGTGTCCAAGATAGGTTGGACGGTGTAACGCGAGCCGAACGGCCCGTGAAAGGTTAGGTACGGGTGAGCATCTAACTCCCGCGCAGGTCGGTTACGGTTCGACACCGTGATCCAGTTTTCGGGTAATTGGATACGCTCCTGCCTCCGCCCAAGCTTTCGGGACGATCCTTACGAAGTGCCAGCATGACCCAGTTCCTGTGTGGTGTGTGGAATCAAAGTCGTTCGATTTTGTTGGAGAGGTTACTCGACTTACTTGGCGACAATTGGCTTCAGGAACACCGGGAATAACTCAGTGTCTGTCGCAACTGAGACCCATTCAAGGTTGAGTCTTCATTGCGCTTCGATTGCGCCGCGCGATTCGCCCTTCTCTCTCTCTCTCTCTTTCTGCCTTGTTCCAACACTTCTTCCACGAACGTCCACGCGGCCCACATGTATATTAATTAGGTGACAGTAATGAGTTTCTTCACACTTTGCTTATTAAAATGTAAATGAGTGAGGTGATGGGGTGTAAAGAAAAAACAAGCGAGTTTGCACACAACGTTCTCTATCGCTCCCACTGTCCTTCACTGTCTTTGCTTTGAAGAATCGCGTCACGAAACATTCACAAAGCACGGTTTGAAAAAGGGTAAAAATGTGTTAAAACAAAACGACAGCGTGAGTTTTCCGAAAGAAGCTCAGATTTAGCGTAGGCTTGATCGTTTAAAAGATTCTAAATTTGACCTTTTGAGCAGCCAGCCCGTTAGCGGTCTGTTAAGGAGCGCTATCGGACTGGATTACTTTGTGCACGCATATATAAAATATCGAACCGGGCACGGCACGCATCAAGCATGGGCGAGGACGAAAGATGAAATTACAATCCATTACAAAGCCTCTCTAGTGCTCACTCTCACTCTTTCTCCGGCGTCCTTGATCCACCTGTCCTGGGTAGGATTAGGTTTGCTGCTTGAGCCGTGTACCGGCTTTCGGCCCCGGGGGAAAGCCCTCTGCAAACAGCGCACGGCACGGCGTGGATACGTTTTCTTAAGAGCGGGCTGGGAACAAGAAAAAAGCCTCCTATCCATCGTCGAGCTGACGAGGGGATTTCGCAGGATTTTGAGAGTGTTTTTTTCCTATTCCTTCGGCGATTGCTTAGCCTGCTTCGGGATGGTTTTTCGTCACTATTCAATTAGCAAAATTAGCTCTTCTTTTGTGTGACGGTTTTTTTTTCTTCTCTTGCCTTTTTATCTTTTTTTTTTGTTGGTAAGTTCGCCAAGATAGGCTCATATTCGCGAGTCGTCCAGGTAGTTTGTACCTGAGCTAGTCGTGCTTTTTGTCTGTTTTGCTCCACTGACGGCTCGGTTCGCTGTATTGTGATCGATACGATGTGCGCTGGGCTGATACTGTTTGCTTACATTTCGTTCTCGGTTCACGGTGTTCAGGGGCTGCACGGAAATTCGACCGACAACAGCACACACAAAAAAGGAAAAAACGCCTCTGAGCCTACCGCCTCCGAAGGAGCGAATCCAGCGTGCAAGAAGCGAGGCACAAAAAAAAGAAAGAGGCACAAAAAAAACAGACACCCACGCCGCAACCGGATGTGCGGATAAGCTTGAATTATGGCATATCAAACCCGGGCGGTTGCATTGAACGGGGTTCGCCACGCCAGTGATTTGCTTTTCTCGCTTTTCATTTTTTTCTCTCCTCATTTCTTCGGCCGAAACCCGGAACAGGATGTGAGTGGTGGCTACCTGCCAGGATCAAACCGTGCTGCCGTGTACGGCGCGAACAATGGCCCAAACGCTAATAAAGGAGCGGCTGTGGGACGGAAGTGAGTT
>KZ071747.1:80209-99885 GCA_002091845.1 Anopheles cracens | reverse complement strand
CTCCATAACCTAATCCCCGCTGCTGCAGCCGGCCCAATCGTTCCTTGTTTTTTGGCGGGGCAGGAACGAAAATTGAATTCTCGTTTGATGTTATGCTCATGAAATTACGTCAACAGGAAGTAATTTCACGCACCGGCGGGCTGCCGAGAATTGCACTTACCTCGCCCGGTACGGCCCGATGCCGATTTCACGGGTGATTTGTGCGGGATCCTTTATCCCGGGGTGACCGGAGCACAGCGGGACTTGACGCAGCAGGCAAATGAGCCGCTCACCTACGGGGGGTGTATGAGTGAAGCATGGGAAACCGATCCGTGGCTGCTTCCTGCGTTATTTCAGTTGCCCTGCGGTACCCACTCGATGTAGGTAATGCAATTGTATCGTAATAGGTTTTTTATCTCAACTTCCCGCTTATGATGAAGAAGGAAGTTTTTCGCAACCATGAGGTTATCAATTTATCATCATTTTTTGTTAACTCCAAGCGAGATAGAAGACTGTCTTGTGACAGACGGCTAGGAAACGGAAGACCGAACTTACGGAAGGAACCGTACTTTCACCCTCTATACGTCCGTTCGCAGTAAAAGCGAACGTGTCGAAAAGGGCTAATTAGTAACGCGAATAGTGGGGATAAATAAAAAGAATAAAACCCTCTAGAATGGATCCATTAGGATGTGTCTCAAATCGAGACGACAGTCAGTGTGAGCTTCTGCGTATTCGTTTTTTTCTTCATTCCACTTCAGCTCCATTTGCTCTTCTTTATTCACCAGGACCTGAGGAAAGAATGGGAATCGTCACACCGGAAGCGTACAGCCCTACTGAATAGGCTTCACTTCGGGAGTGAAACGAATTGGTAGTGGTGTACGAAATTCAAATTGCCTTAACTGTGTACATATACTATGAGAAAAACATATGAAAAAAGAAAACGTGTCAGCTATAGGTAATACATAAAAAATAAAAAGATACAAAAGTTTAAAAAAATACAAAAAATGTTAAAGATGGTCCATTTGATGAAAAAGAAGTAATAAAACGAGAAACTAAAGATCAAATAATAATAAAAACATCATGATGGATGTTGCTGATAAAACATGATCGAAGAATGAAATAAAAACAAATAAATAATTGAAGGTAAGCCCATGTAAAGCAGCAAAACATTCAATAGATCACATCACAAAGTGTATATTTAACAATTCACGGACGACGTTTCAATAAAAATCGGAAGAAAGTGTGGAAAACCAAACGTTGGAATGTGAAAGAAAACGATAAAGCTTGAAAAACTACTTATAAAGAGAAATAAGAAACACAAACTATCGTCTATCGAAACACTAGCATGCGTCGAACATGCTTTAATGTGATTGAAATATATGAGAGCTCAAAACTAATTAATTAATTAATTTAATTGATTCGATAAGTAAAAAAATATGTGAAAAAATAATAAAATCAAGAAATTTATTCTGAATAAAATCGTCAAAATCAATAATGCTAATAAATGCTAATAAAACATGATCGAAAAACAACAAAAGAAACGAGAAAACAAATCAAGGAAAGAGAAAGCGAAACCCACGAAAACCAACAGTAAGGATAAGAACATAATTAAAATTGAAAAATATTTGCTGTCAATCAAATTGTAAAGACCATAATTCGGAAAAAAATCAAACGAAACTATTTAACTCCGGAAACACTCAAAGAGGTGATAAGTTGACACACATTTCTAAAAACTATATTCTTTTGTGATTTCTTCCTCATTGTTTTTACTTCTCGTAAACATCTCTGTGTTCCATTACTTTGTTGAATGTTTTCTGTACCATTTTCTACTGTTTACATGTTTTCATTTATTTATTCGTTTGTTTCGCATCGTCTTCAACGTTTGAACAGCTTTCTGTTCGCCCCTCCGCTCACACTGTTGTTGTGCCATTGCACTATGAACCCGGCCGGTTTGCGCACCGTTGCGACGGCCGACAAACGCGACTTGAAAGACGTTGTGCCGCGCTTCGTGCGTAGGCCCGGGGTCTGCGTCGGTCGGCGAAAAAGCCCTTAGAAGCCAGAAACCCCGGTGCTTGTAGGCGTGCCAAGGCCAGTTTTGCGCGTTCCTCAAGCGCACAGAGGGAGAGAGAGAGAGAGAGATGGCAAAAGAAAAACAAAACTCAACCAGCAAACCGGTGCTCCCGCTTCCGGATGCATCCCGTTCGGTCAAAGTCAAAGCAAAACGCATCCGCGAACGTGCGGTGAAGAGGTTTGGAGGAAGGGGGAGGGGGGGGGCGCAAGGGGCGAACTATTCAATTGATATGAGATTTATTTATTTGTTTGCACAAGATGCTAGCCATTCATGCGTGGATGTTGCTGATAAAACATGATCGAAGAATGAAATAAAAACAAATAAATAATTGAAGGTAAGCCCATGTAAAGCAGCAAAACATTCAATAGATCACATCACAAAGTGTATATTTAACAATTCACGGACGACGTTTCAATAAAAATCGGAAGAAAGTGTGGAAAACCAAACGTTGGAATGTGAAAGAAAACGATAAAGCTTGAAAAACTACTTATAAAGAGAAATAAGAAACACAAACTATCGTCTATCGAAACACTAGCATGCGTCGAACATGCTTTAATGTGATTGAAATATATGAGAGCTCAAAACTAATTAATTAATTAATTTAATTGATTCGATAAGTAAAAAAATATGTGAAAAAATAATAAAATCAAGAAATTTATTCTGAATAAAATCGTCAAAATCAATAATGCTAATAAATGCTAATAAAACATGATCGAAAAACAACAAAAGAAACGAGAAAACAAATCAAGGAAAGAGAAAGCGAAACCCACGAAAACCAACAGTAAGGATAAGAACATAATTAAAATTGAAAAATATTTGCTGTCAATCAAATTGTAAAGACCATAATTCGGAAAAAAATCAAACGAAACTATTTAACTCCGGAAACACTCAAAGAGGTGATAAGTTGACACACATTTCTAAAAACTATATTCTTTTGTGATTTCTTCCTCATTGTTTTTACTTCTCGTAAACATCTCTGTGTTCCATTACTTTGTTGAATGTTTTCTGTACCATTTTCTACTGTTTACATGTTTTCATTTATTTATTCGTTTGTTTCGCATCGTCTTCAACGTTTGAACAGCTTTCTGTTCGCCCCTCCGCTCACACTGTTGTTGTGCCATTGCACTATGAACCCGGCCGGTTTGCGCACCGTTGCGACGGCCGACAAACGCGACTTGAAAGACGTTGTGCCGCGCTTCGTGCGTAGGCCCGGGGTCTGCGTCGGTCGGCGAAAAAGCCCTTAGAAGCCAGAAACCCCGGTGCTTGTAGGCGTGCCAAGGCCAGTTTTGCGCGTTCCTCAAGCGCACAGAGGGAGAGAGAGAGAGAGAGATGGCAAAAGAAAAACAAAACTCAACCAGCAAACCGGTGCTCCCGCTTCCGGATGCATCCCGTTCGGTCAAAGTCAAAGCAAAACGCATCCGCGAACGTGCGGTGAAGAGGTTTGGAGGAAGGGGGAGGGGGGGGGCGCAAGGGGCGAACTATTCAATTGATATGAGATTTATTTATTTGTTTGCACAAGATGCTAGCCATTCATGCGTCAATCATTCTCAATATGCATATAATTATAATTCAAACTGTGGCCGGCCCTTGCCGAGCGTGGCGAAGGCCCCTGTTCTGCCCGAACGCTCGGCCTTAAGAACGCGAAATTGTTCTCGTTTTCTTGCTCGCCTTGCGTTCGAGGTCGGTGTGTGTGTGTGTGTGTGTGTGTAGGGGGGGAGGGTTTGATCTGATGCCGACAGGGCATCAGTGCACCGATGGGCCGAAATTCGAGCCGCCCGCCGACGAGGAAGTGTGTGCGTTTGGTTCGGTTTGCCTGTTGCGTCCCGTTCGCAAACTGGCGCACCGCAACTAATGAGCGCGGGCCACCGTCTGCCGTAAGTTTGGTCCGTCCCGGCGCCCAATCAAGTCCCGCACGTGCATTGTTTCGCTACAGGGCACAACTCGAGCGATCGAGCTGCGATCCAGAAGCGACGGGGTACGATTGCAGGCACACAAACGCGGGTGTACGCACGTACAGAAGTCGTAATAGATCCCGTTGGAGGGACGCATCGGGCGGCTCCTGCTTCGTTGCGAGGTTTATCAATATTTATTTGCCCGCCAGCTCCCTCTGGTGGAGACGATTAGGAACTGAGGAGCATATGTATTGAAATCGGTTTTTTGGAAGGAAGGAAGATCTCTTTGTTAATAGTTACTAAATGCCTTTTACAATAGTAATGGATGAAGATCTGATCCCTCTCCAGTTAGATCCCGAGTGACCTGCACTTTGGAAAGTGGAAGTCTTCTATTCCAGGCCCTATACAACCAATGTGGTCAGGAAAGATTCTTAGGGAAGTCAGGAGAGTTGTTAAGATAGCAAGTGCTCCCTTACTTCCTCGTGGACACCTCTCCTAGATGGCATCCCAATTCAACTCAAAGATAAACTACACTGTAAACAGAACCAGACAAACCTAAGCAGATAATATTGAAATTGATTTTCGGAAGGAAGGAAGATCTCGTTGTTAATCGTTACTAAATGCCTTTTCCAATAGTCATGGATGAATATCTGATTCCTCTCCAGCTAGATCCCAAGTGACCTGAACTTTGGAAAGTGGAAGTCTTCTATTCCAGGCTCTATACAATCAGGCTGCTCGGGAAACACTCTCAGGAGAGTCAGGAGAGTTGTCAAGATAGCAAGTGCTCCCATAACTCCTCGTGGACACCTCTCCAAGATACAAGATCCAATCCAACCCAAAGATAGACTCCACTGAACCAGACGAACCCAAGCAGATACCGGTTTGGGAAGGATGGAAGATTGGTAATCGTTAGTAAATTCCTTTTCAAATAATAACGGATGCAGATCAGAGTTACTCACCAGATAGCGCATTCTCATTCCCCTCCAGTTAGATCCCAAGTGACCTGAACTTTTGAGAGTCTATACGACCAGATTGTTCAGGAAACACATTCACGAGAGTCAAGAGAGTTGTCAAAATAGCAAATGCTTCTCTAAATCCTCGTGGACACCTCTCCAATAGGGTATCACAATCCAACCCAAAGATAGACTAATAACTTCGCACACTGCTCCACCGGAAACACTTGACGCATCAATGGCTGCAAGCTTGCAGCCACAAGTTACGCGCGAAACCCACGTTTGCTCATCCATGAACTTGACATTGCGCCAGTGTCCGGTTGCGGTCCCGCTGGGCTTATGTTGGGGCTTCCGGCTCCCAGCGCTCCGGTCTTTGTAGCTTTGTAGCATCATTAAAATTTCAAATTTAAACTCTCCGGACTGTGGGCCTGCCCGGAGCGAGATCAGGGCTTCGGGAATGTTTTCCTGCCGACCACCGGGCCCGGAGCGCTAGTTGCGTTGAGAAGGGATAAACTTGGGCCTGGGCATGCGAGCAAGCAACGATGTTAATACGGGCCCGGATTTTATTTTCCATCTTGTTACGAGTAGGATGATTGGTTCTTTGGGAAGTTTCGATTATTACTCGATACGGTTGAGGTTATATAGCGGTGCGACGGCTGGATCGTTCCTTCCTGCAGTAGAAATTGTGATCAACTTTTCCAATTGTACCTTCCCATCATCTGGATAGGGTAAGCGGAGTCCGCTGACATCTCGCGAAGAAAAAATCATCTAGGATGCGTTTCAAATAAATCAGATCAGATTGCGGTAAGCCCATAAATGCACATCCTGCATCATTAGACGCATTAGCTTCACTACCTAGCACTCCGTTCAACCCTCTTCAATTAAAACCACACTGCTGCTCAGAACCAGAGCAGATCGACCCATAAATCTTCTCCAAATGAACCGAAGGGATCGAAAACGTGACGGATTCCGCCAGCAATGAACCTCAGTAACCAGCACCCAAGTGAAGGGCGATGAACCAGACTGGGAAGGGTTTCCTAGGGGGTGGGTCGTTTTTATGTATCATTTTTGCACTCTCTCTTTCTCCGTCCATATCTATTCCAAACTTTGCCCAGCCAACGGCGGCACACGCATAAGTCACGCAGCCGAGCCCGAATGATGGTCCGCCGGCTCAATTTGTCAAAACATGCGCCCCATTAGCACCTCTCCTTTGCGACGGCCAATTTTCGGGACCGAAGGTGCACGCGCCACCGGAGCCAGTTCCCCGAAACACCCCTGACAAATGGGAGCTCATTTCGGCGCGCACCATCGTGGCCGCCCGGCAGCCAAGCGACAGTCAATCGGCGGAAGGAGCTGGCGTGAAAAATGTCCCGCCCTGCCCTGCACCGGGTTCGTTATTGGCCCCGGCTAATCAAACGTCCGGTCGATAAATCATTGGACTGTATGCGGGCGCGCGACGTCCGACGTTCCTGCCTACAGTGTCCTCGCTCGTAAGCAGTAAGACATGTCTCCCTGGCCTGCTGCGATAATGATGTGTGTGCGCGCGCGCGCACGTGAAGATGAATAGGGCTGTTCCCAGGAAAGCTGCACAAAACCCTCGCCAGGGCGTGCGGAGTTTAACGAACCGCCGGCGCGCGACATTGATCCCTGGTGGGTTCCTGGTATGCCACGGGGAGTTGGAGCACGATCCTACACCGTTCGGAAGCGGTGGAAGTGGATGCTGGCTAGTGTACGTGAACTTTGGGAGCAATCGTTAGGAAGTACAAGGAAGTTATGGGATTATTACCTTGCTTTCACCAGTCCATAACCTCACAAACTGAACTCTTATATTGCAACTTCTCTGGCACTCTGGGGTGTCGCACCAATTGTTACAGATAATGCCACGCCATCTGGTTCTTTGGATTGCCTTACGGCGATTGGCACTATAAATCATCCTGGACGGTTTCTGGAAGGATTCCACCACGGGGGGAGGGAAGAAAACAGAAAGGGAAGTTTCGAAGCGTTGCTCGAGTATGTTCGACTCAAGAAATAGGCTGACGCTAGTGTCTATAAATCCTCCAAAATCAAAAACCAAGGCGTTGGATCGTCCGGAGCATGCTGTTTATGGGGCAAATTAGGATTTGGCAGCAGTTACTGTCTCTAACATCCCTAAAAATGAGCTGGAACACACTGGATCATCTTGAATGACACAGCAGAGACCAAGTTTAATACTTTACGATGACGCTCATCAAGTAACAGGCTCAGAACCTACTGGAATGATACAATATTGATCCAATATAAATGTTACAAGAATAACATAGATACAAAAAACAAGTAACAGTCAGGAACCTAGTGTCTATGAGTGCTCCACACACTGGATCATCTCGAACGGTGCAACCTACACACGTGCCCATTGCCGGTAGAGACAAAACCCACCTCACCCAGTCTGCTCAAGTGTCCCTTTCAATATCCCGATCCCGAACCGTTCGCTCTAATGAATGTGCAATTTTTCAACGCGACCATCGCACACCGCATCCCTGCGCCCGTACCTGCGTAGTTCCGGTTAGTTTTAGTGATGCTGCCCGTGCCCCGTGCTAGACGCGCACACAGCACACGCACAAAGCGATCTAACGAGCCGGGACCGTGCGAGTTATTTATCATTTAGTTACAGTACTCACTTCATTTATTTAGATTTATTGCCGAGATGGGCCCGGGAGCATCTAATGACACCGGTGGTAGACTTCATCCAGGCGCGCCGCGTACCAGGGCGTCGGAATTCGTACCGTGAATCGGTGTCCGGGGCTGAACGCCGCTCCCGAAGAATGGGTTGAAATATTTAACGCGCACACCAGAGCCGCCCGTTCCGTTCCGGTTGCTCTAATCACTCGGCATCGCCACTCCACGCGCCCCACGGACCGGGTGACAAATGCAGCGAAGAAAACCGGTTGGAGAGATAGAGCGAGAAGCGAAGCAAATAAAAACGGCATCATCCGGGCACCGGGAATAGGGGCTTTTTTTTCTTCTGCTGCTGCTGCTCTGTTGTTGCGAATGAGCGCCGTGAAGTGAAGTCGCTGCCGGTACGCTCCGCGGCGGCTTCCGCCGGAAGAATCTAGCTCGCATTCCACGCGCTGCCGCACGGGTACATGGCAGATAAATTTCAATTCGATACGGACCGAGTGCCGGCTGCTCGGTGCAGCCCTTGTGGCGGTCCACCCGCCGATGGCAGAAGATGTTGTGCAATTTGTTGCCATTCTTCCCACACGCCGGACGCTCGGTGCGCTTGCTGGTCGGTATGCAGAAACCCGGAGCTTACCAGCTTTGTGTCCAGCTTGGAGCGTAACGAGCCGTGAAGTGCAGTTCACTCCACGAACGGTTTTACAGCGCCGGTACGGCTGCGATAGGGGGAAGAATGTGTTCTTGAGTACGTCCGTGGCAGTACGTGTGTGTGTGCTACCAGCTCTCGGCTCCCACCTCTACTATATGTGGTCCGTTGCGTGCCTATTTTGTTAATGTTGTGCTACACTAAACAATAAGCTGGAGATAATAATCGTTTGCGAACTCCATCGAGAGCTGCGAACGGGTGAAGATGACGTTTTGGGTCATCTTACCCGGAGTGAGCTGCTTGCAGAATAGTAAAAGTGGAGATGTATTCAAAGCATTGGAACGGATTTTCTTTTAGCCCAGAAGCCTCAGTCCACAAAACGGCTGCGATTGAAGTTTTTCTTACAGAACAGAAGCCACGTGGAAGCTGGAGCAATACAGCTTTCTTGCATGTAGCTATAATATCTAGCCAATTACAAGTACCTCCTCTTTATCCAATTAGCTTCGAACAACTCGAAGCATTTCTCCTTCTTCATAAAGCCAGGAATTCCAAGATGTTTGAGGAGGAAATAAAGCAAGGGATAATAGATGGTTTGCAAGCAACCATCTGTTGTTTATACCAGACACTCTACATAAACTCAGCTCCTCTTCAATTACTTCGAACGACTTGTTAGTCAATTCGGTTAAAGATCTTCGCTGTCCAATAGAGACGTTCTTCAAGAAAACATTGCCCTCTCCGTCTCACTCCTTGGCCAATGTTTGTTTTCAAGACAAACGATTAGTACACCTTGTACAAAGATCTAAACTACTCACTCTCGTTCGATTTAACTCACCGAGGCGACTAGCAATACACTCAGAGAGAACCGAATCCACCTTGGTTCCTAAAAACTCGCCTAATGAAGAAGCGAATCAATCCATTCACTAGTGAGAACCAACGCTCCCAAATTCCTCCAAATTTGACATTTCAGCGTGCTGTCATCTTTTCGGTACCGGATGGTGCAACACGAAGCCTCTTCGAAGCAAACGCAATCGTGACCGAGAAATCATGTTGACACAGTCGATGAGTAATGCTTCCGCTTGCGAGGAAAACTACTCCCCAGCGTCAGTTCGACGTTATCGACCGCCCGATCCAATCTGTTCTACTTGAGTCCTGGATGGCAGGGAGAGAGAGAGAGAGAGCGAAAAAACCAATAAACCTTCGAGATGGGTCGGAAGCCAACACACGCACACACGTAAAAAAAACACACACCCAATAGTTTCCAAACGTGTCTCGTTCAGGTTCTCGTTTCGAGCCGAGATTGCCTTTCATGAATATTTGCCCTGCTCAGTCGCGCTCGGCTCGCGAAACTTCGCCCCCAGCGTGGATATGAGTCCGTGCTGGCTCCTTAGACCAGCTCGAGTGCCGCCACTCGATCCCGGCTCGAACAAACATATCATCCAATAAAAATAAATCGAATTCCTGTCCTCCCGGCGCAACGCGCTCCACGGAACGACCTTGCAACTGGAGCGACGGTGAAGTTCTGCCGGCGGACGCTCGGGAAGCAAGTGCACACTTTTGCTTTCTTTCCACCGTTCACGTCAAAGTCCTACACCGTTGCGAGCGTGGGCAATTACAGCATCTAGCAGCAAACGGCTGGACATCCCCTCTTCAACCTGAAGTCCACCGGTTTCCCGCAAGGGGGAATCGCTGAAACTTCGCTTTCAGGGGGCTTTCAACCACGCGAGGGTAGAACAACAGCACGCGGCACACATTATTAGCCCCGTCATCGACCCGGAGACCGTGTCCGAGCGCACCGGGGGAATCACGTGCGTCCGAGATGACATTTATTAAATCACCCATCACCCTACTCCTCGGAGATATGGCGGCCAGCCATAAGGGGCGAGAGAAAGTGCCTGCACTCCCTCCATTTGGGACAACTCCCAGGGGATGATGTCCTTTTCCGTTGTGTTCGACGCCGTGTTGGCTTTCTTTTGCCGGGAAGCAAACAGCTACATAACCTCACCGGCTGACTTGCGCGGGACAGATGACGGATGACGCCGAGGAAGTTTTCGGCTCCCGGTTACAGCCATCGGGATGAGTTGCGAATTCTGGCGCGAAACATAATTGCGGTTGTCGCTGCATTAGATATTCAAATGGATGCGAATGCATTAGCGGACTTCCTGCGATCGGTGCCATAAACGAAGGGGGCGACTGGGAACGTCCTGAGACTTGGTTCATTTCGAGGGGAATACACGTTGCCAACATGGTCCTGACGGTGGTATCTACTTTAAAATGCTAATCGACTCACTTCACCCAAGAAATTGTTTGTTTATTCTCGGCTTTTTTTAGTGTTCGCTTGAAACACCTCTTTTTCGCAAATATATTGAACATCCCCTTGTCCACGCTCAAATCAAAACCGGCCCTCGTATGTGCCATATGCGTATGTACTGGATGGTGGATAATTGCTATTTTTATGATTTTCGCACAGCCTCATCCTCGCACCCGGGTGATCGAACGGCCAACCCTCTCGTTCCGAAAAATGTGCTCCGATGTCACTTTCGCTTTTGTTTCGCCCTGGAAGCGGGCGCGCCCCCGGGGGAAATTCGTCCCACTCCCGTCCCGACAGCGACAGCGAGCCGGGCGGGGAAACGCACCGTAATTTATGAACCAAATTACAATAAAATGTAATAAACAACAAGGGATGCGCATTACACACCCGGTGCCCTCGGGGGAATTGCGTCCTCAGCGGCCAGGACCCTCCTCGGCGCTCTCTTTGTCTGTCGGTTATTATTGCTTTTTTTTTCTTTCGCTACAGAAGCAGTGAAGGCTTGGCGTGCTGCATCTCCGACGTGCATGTGTGTGTGCGCCCGGTGCAAAGTGTGAATAAAAGTTAATTTGTGATTGCTGCACGTAATGACCGGCACGTGGCAAGTGCACTAATCCCTGACCGTGGCCCTGAAATGGTCGATGGGCCGTGATAGCGTAACGGGCAGGGAGCGATATTAATTCCCATCTTCATGTGCTCTATTGTCATGCATGGGGTTGAAAATAAGCCTGAGAATGCTCACTTTGGTCCTAATCAGCTCCTGTATGGTACGTTTTAGGTGCGTGAAGTTATTGCTAAAATGTTTTTTTTATAGCAAAGTGACTAGAGAATGATTATTGCACTTGGATCTTTATATCTTATAGCAATGTTTTTATACAAACATTATTTTAACTTTGATGCGTGTTTTGAAACCAATCTCAAACCATCTCAAGGACTTCGATCAGTCTTAGCACCGTTTTACAACACGACTAGGTCTTAGTACTCAATTATGGCGACTTTATGGGAAACTAAAGCGAATAGCTTATAGCAAAATTTTTATTATTGAATATTTGATGCGTATCTTGCAAATCATCTCAAAGACACTAACTCATACCAGTCTTAGCTCCTGTTTTACCCCAAAATCAGGACTTAGTATTCAATTATGGTGATTTTATGGGAAACTAAAGCGATTAACTTATAGCACAGTTTTTAAAATTGAATATTTGATGCTTGTTTTGAAAATAATCTCAAAGACACGAAATTAGATCAGTCTTAGCTCAAGTTTACCACATGGTCAGGTCTTAGTATCCAATTATGGTCGTTTTATAGGAAACTAAAGCAATCATCTTATAGCAACGTATACTTAGAATCAAGAGCGGATTGCTATAACAATGATAAACGATTTATATCGCATAGAAGCAGTTTTCTCTGTGCGAAAATTTCTTTTTTTATATATGTTGTCGATGTTGGAATAGACTAGGCCATGGTATGGAATGGTTTTTAAGGTTATCTTTTCGTCGTCATGCCAAAAAACAAATGGAACAAAATTGGACAACCAAATGGCTAAAAAACGAATCTTGATGAAAGGTCGTATAGTTTTGTTGTATGGAGCAATTTTGTGCATGGTGAAAAAAATAGTAATAGTGTTTGTAAAAATATACAAAAATAACAGTAGAACGTATTTTGATATTGACTACAACTTTGTACAACATCACTTTCATCTGTCTCTTAAAGTTTTCGCCTCATTTTAAAATAAACAGAGGGTCTTATAGCTACGTTACGGACTGTAGAGCACTGTATGAAACAACAGCAAACCAACTAATGCATATCGAGATTGTCTGCATGTAACAAGGGAACGAAGAAACGGAATCCTAAACGATTTCCCGATCCAGAAGTGAGAAGATCCGTCCCGGCGTCCCCGGAACGGGCGCAAATGGAATGTAAACACCCCGGCCCCGGCCAGCTATTATTCTTCCATTTAAAATTCCAAATTAATCGAAAACAAAACAGACATCGCAGCCGTGGTTTGATACGCTTACAGCCGGGCGGGAAAAATCTGCACCCCGCAAAGCATGCCGCCTCGATTATCGACCCCTTTTGCGTTCCGCCGGGGCATCCTGCCAAGTCACGGCGCTGTCACGCTCGATTAGACGCTGCACTTTTCGTGCGCGCGCGCGCGCTCGCCCGTGTGCTTATCAGTGCGTGAAACCTCCGCAGCGAACGGTGGGGAGCTGCTGCTGCTGGACACGGTCCAAGCCGTGGTCCGAGCCCGCTGTACGAGTCGCCGTCACGGCGCGGCACAGCAGCAGCAGCCAGGCATCTGTCAGTTGTGCCTCTCTGCCGCTCGCAAAAGGGGAGCAAAACGGCATTCACCCGCCAGTTTTCTCGGTGACTGGTTTTTTGGAACCCGTTGGCGGAACGGCCTAACGCATCCTGACGCGTCGCCCGAAACGTCCTACCGGGTACCGCTGGTTGGTTGGGTTTGCCCGCGAGGCCAGTAGAAGAATTGGAATAATCTCGCCCCACGTCCCGGGATGTGCAGGCGCAGGCTACGAGGGTGCTACGAGCATCGCCAAAAACCCTACCTCCAAACCCCAAGTCCGCAACGTGGTCTTTTTGAAAACCCATCGCAACGGGGAAACAAAAACTTCCCCGGGAGTCGTCGGGAGTGTGGAGGACAGCGCTGCTCCAGCTGTCAACTCGCTGCCGCCGGCCTGTCACCCGGACACGAACACAGCCGTGCGTGCCTGACCTATTCCGGCGGAAGATATGGGCCCGCGGAAATTGGTCACGCATCTCGTCGCGGAAATAACGCATCATCAGCTCGGCGACACAGCCCCGCCCAGGGTTGACAGCGCGTTTCGGGATGAAAATAATCCCGCTGTACTGTTCGCAGCGGATAACAAGCCGACGACCGCGCGCAGATGGCACAATCTGCCGGCGGATGCTAGAAGCCGCGCGTGTACACACGCTAGGGGACGCTGGAACGATAATCCAACGACAGCAGCAGTGGTTCGTCAAAACGGATTGTTGTTTTTTTGTCTTTCTTCTTGTTGTCGCAAATTGCTCCCGGCGAAATTTGGCTGTTTCCTTATTGCTTTCGTGCATGCCGCGTGCAGGCATGCAGGGAAGATCCGCCAAACCCTTGTCCGGGTGGATGTTCCACCGGGAAAAGCTTTCGGAAGGAACAAGCAATCTGGGTTGTTTTTTTTTTCCTTCCTTGACTCGCATTCATGTACGAATGTACTGGCACATAGTTTTACATCGGTGCTCCCAGCAGGGTTTAATAGTGTACGAGTACGAGAGCACCAGGTTCTGCGTTTTTTTCCACGGAATAGACTTCAGGGGTCGTGGATACTCTTAAAGGCGCACCGGTCTTTAAACGACAAGACCGGTACCAATGTCTCATCTGGAGCTTCTCCATACATTGCTAAGTCTAATAGGGGGTAACACGGCATCTATATGACCGCACAGGTTGTTACTCCACGGGGAAGAAGAGATATTCAAAACATTGTATGACAATAACATGTATAATGTGATATCATAACTCCAAGCAATATAACCCCTTTTTCGACAAAGCTTCAGATAGGTATTTATAGAAACTTGTGAGGTCCAAGTAAACTAACTTTTATTTAAATACTTCCTCAATTTCTAGCTGAAGTTGGTCAAGAATTTCATTTACCATACAATCTCCATTCATATCTCAGTCTAATAAGCCGTAACAAGGCAGGGATGTGATCTCACAGGTTGTTACTCCACAGGGGACGAAGAGATACTCAAAACATATTTTGAAAAACATCTACAAGGTGATATTATAACATCAAGCAACACTACCGCTATTAAAGCAAAGCTTCAGGCAGGTATTTATAGAAACTTAAACTTGTGAGGTCCAAGTTAACTAACTTTGGTTTCAATACTTCACCATATCTTGCTGAAGTTGGCCAGGAAGTTCATTTACCATACAATCTTCATACATAGCGTAGTCTAATAAGCCGTAACGATGCAGGTATGTGACCTCACAGGTTGTTACTCTACAGGGGACGAAGAGATACTCAAAACATGTTTTGAAAAGGTGATATCGTAATACCAAGCAACAAAGCTTCAGGTAGGTATTTCTACGAACTTGTAATGTCCCAGTTAATGACCGTTTGTTTAAATACTTCATCATGTCTAGCTTTAGTTCTCCAGAATGTTTGTGTACCATACAACTAGAAAGGGATTTTGAAGCATTTTCCAACGAATAAACTACGTTCAGATTTCGCATTCTTCGTCCGGACATTGCCAACCCCTGGGTGGGACACTAAAATTTGGTCCTTCGAGTCGGATTCGCAATCCAACAGCACAGGGGCGGGACAGACATCTCGCCGGCATTGCCCAAAGGGCCGCCCTCGGGGGAAATGGTGTCGAGAAACGAGAAACCTCCCTGAAGCATGTGTCGTCTGTCACCCGTGGAAGACGGCGGGGAGAAAAAAGAAGCGTTCGCGCCTCCGAACACATCGTTCCCGGTGGCTCCGTGTGTGCTTATGTAAATTAAATTTGCCCAGCGTTTTGTAACTCCTCTGCCGAGCTTAGGGAGAGCGGGCAACCGCACCAGTATGCGTGCAGACGGGGAGATAGACTGGCCGCAGCTGCGAAGGATGTACGCCCAAGATGCGAACGTAATGAAACGCAGCTGTTAACCTTTCCGCTAGCGCGTGGCATCATTTTTAAAGCGACTACCGGACTCGCAGGTCAGCGTTCTTCATCGCGGGGTGACAATGGAGACGGACTCGGTCAGGAACAGCGCTAATTACTGCCCCGACGTGCCCGGAGTTTGGGCCAAAACCCGCCGCGAAATGACTCCCCCGGACGGGCGCGCCATAAAGCGTCCCAGGGTCACCGGGAAACTTCGCGCCAACTCCTGGCAGCACCTGACGACGTGTCGTAAACCTGTCGGTAGTCGCAACCCGGGCGGCAGTGAGGCAGTAAAACCGATGGCCAACCCGTCCGGAGGCGGGCTTTTATTGCGCCACCGCCGGGATCGTACATCAAACCACATCAGCTCGTCCTCGTCCGGAGGACCTTTTCCGCTAGGAATGCTTTATGGCGCAGCTGGGCACGTGTTAATATATGAACCATTTCGTCGGATGCCCGGTGAGACTTGTCCGTCAGCTCGTGTGGAGTATCTCCGCGCCCAAGTCCGGACGACGGCCGACCAACGGGGATTGCAGCTCGCCACGGCCTCAAACGCTCCCACAGTGCGATTCCACGCATTTCGGAAGCACGCCGGCCCACCCGCACGTGTGCGTCACGTCCGTCCCGAAGTCAGCGCCCAGGCAATCGTCCGTAAATATCGCCTCCTCTGCACGACCGTCAACGTGACCTGCCGCGGCTCATGCCAGTGGCCGTCGTTTCGTTATCGTCTTCGTTTTATGAGCGGCCCGACGCACACGGCTGCCGTTTCCGTGCGTTCCGGAGAACGTTCGGGAGCCACACGCAGCACGCACGGAACGGAACAACCCGGGCGATGCGATCTCGTTTCATATTTATGGCACCGGATATCGAATTGCCCGCACCGTGCCCTGTCTTGCGTTTGTTTCGGTTTCGGTGCATCAAACACGCGGTGAGCTGTGTTACCTTCTTTTTTTTGCCTGAAGGGGAAGAATACTTGAAATGGGTTGCATTCCGCTGAGACTCGCTTGATTTTCTTTTAGGCCGAGGTTTTGTTCTCTCTCTCTCTCTCTTTCTAATTCTAGCCCACCCGGACCACCCGGAAAACCCGGTTTTCCCAAGAGGGTATTTTTAGGGCGTTTTTTTCTCTCTCTCTTCTCCGTGCTTTCATCTCCCCGCGGCTCGGCGCGATGAGGTGCGGTACTCATTTTCACCGCCATTGCGCACTCCCTTCGTTTAATCACGTGGAATCCGGCTCACTTCAAAACCAGAAGCAGAAAAGCACCGGCTGCGGTGAACGATGCGAACAACATAAATCTTGCGTGTGAGCACATTTAACAGTGTTTTTAAGATAAAGAGAGAGAGAGATAAAATTGACAATATAAGTAAAAACAGAAAACCTTCTTCGATGCCGGAACGTACGCTCCCGAATCAATGTTCAATCATTGTCACTCACTTTAGCTCATTTGTAGCAGTATTGGTACGAGGACGTTTCCTGGAACGTTCGCGTTTGCAACCAATTCGAATTCTTCGCCATTGTCTTCACTCGCAGTCTTCTCAGTACGTGCGTTACACCATGTATCCATCACTAATAAGGCGCAGTTTAAAGCCTGCTGTTTTGTTTGTTCATATTCATTTGCATTTTTTGTTTCACCTTCTTCGTTTGCTCGTAGTTTAGTACTCTTTTTTTGTTTTACGTTAACGATGTGTTTTGATAGCTAGCCACATCAATTTTTAATCATTTTCAATCATGTTTAGTTATTTTTAGAACATTATTCTTCTTCTTTCTGTGGATACAGCTCGTGTGTTATGCTCTACGTTCATCGCAGATAAAGCTCTGATTTCTCAATTTAGAGACTACTTTTTTTGTGCGTTTTTATTTCTTCTATATAACTCTATCTTCTTATTTCTTCTGAATGCTTCTAGCGTTTTTATATCTTCCTATATGCACATCATTATATTCTTTTGTTTTATATGATTTCTCCAGCTTTGTTAACTCGTAGTTTAGTTCTGTTTTTTTTTGCCTACTTCGTTTCTCGTTAACAAAATATCGTTCTCGGAGGGGGTATAGAAACCGTCTAAAAATCGCCCAAAAATATGTCCACCACATCAAGGTTGTCCAAAACATTCGGATACTTTAAAACGATTTTTTGTTGCTCGAATAAATCGAGTTTTCATGTGTTTTCATATATTTATGTGGGATGGAGCTGTTTTGTCCATTTACAAAAGAAATATCATCTTATGAGTGGAATACCTTATCAAGTTATCAAATCAAATTTCATTTTATTTTATTTTTCCTCTTTATTTTTCATTTTCATTTATTTATTTTTTATATTTTTTTTTCATTTTCATTTTCATTTTTAAGACATTTTCATTTTATTCTCATATATTAGGACGTGCCGTGTTATTAAATTGTATGTTTTTTCATGACGTTTTATTAACTTGTTTTATATTGAGTTATTTTTTATATTGTATTGATTGTATTGACCATTTTTCTTGTTGAAAGAACATACATATCTCCCTTAAAGTATTTTACGTTCGTGTTTTTATGTTTTTATATCATTCTTGTTTTGTTCTCTCATCCTTTCATTTGTGTTTTCAGATTCATTTTAATTTGTCTTCCCATCGCCACACGTTTAAGAACTGTCGTTCAAACTTCAACCTGCCTGTATCCAAGCTCAAACCTCCTTCAGCAAAACCCTAGGCCACGCGTTAAACCATCTCCTCGCAGCAACTTCCGAATTGTAATCTTGCTCCGGGTAGAAGTTGTCCGTGGAAGAAACGGGGCGACCCTATCCCCCCGTCCGTCGTGCGCGACAAGATGTTTCAAGATGTTACGACGCCGTGTCGCATACAGAAACGGTTTGACGCACATTAGCGCCGCGCAAACGAGCTGCGAAGCGAAATAAAAGCGACGGCGTAAAGTGATATGTCGGGGAAGCGGGAACGCCGGCTAGTCGCGTACCAGTCGGCACCTTGAGCGTTGGGGTGGAGCGCGCAGCTTGTGCTTGTGCTTGTGCTTGTGCAGCTTGTTGGGCCATTTTTGAAACGCGAACACGCGGGTGATGCGATTTTGTTCTCCTTCCCTTGTTTGGCACCGCGTCACAGATGGAGTTACACGAGTTTGGCAGTGTGGCGTTTTGTTGGAAAGTTTCGCTGGACGATTTGGTGTGCGTTTTTCCACGTCGTCCGTTTTCGAGATCAGCATGAATAGGTTTACAGTGCTAAAACCCAGCCCAGTGGTCCATCGCTCTTTGTGAAGTCAAATTTTTCGGCCCAACCGTGCTGAGCGGCATAGAACACAGCAAAACTGTTACAAAAAAGACCCAAAACGTCAATGAAACGACAACAACAAAAAAAAGCAGCCCATATTCGGCAAATTTCTCACGCTTTGCGACGAAAAACAGGGCAAAACAAGAAACCTTTTCACACGTAATCATGGGCCCGAATTTCCCATGGTTCCACGCACGGCAAACCTCGACACGAGATCGCCACCTCCGATACACGGAGGAAAACAACCCGCACAACAACAGCAAACCAGAGGAAGAGACAACAACAACAGCAACAAAAAAAAACTCCAAAAAGGACGCACTCCATCATCGGCCAGCAAAATGCAAAATCAAACAAAGTCGTCCCACCGGATCGGTATCGGTGCTTCGGGTGCATCGAAACGCATCAACGGTGGAAAGAAGCAACAGCGAAACAGGAGGTAAAAGGACCCAGCACCGGGAAGCGTGCTGGGCCGGGTCCGTTGCAAACATTGGCACCTACTGTGCACGCAACGCAACGCAGCGCAAGGACAGCATTCCGGCAACCCGGCCTGCCAGACAGCCTGGCTCCGGCCGGGGTTTTTTCTCTCTTGTTTGTTTGCCAGTGTGCTTCAGCATCCAGGTAAGGCAACGAGGTTTCCTTCGTTTGTCATCTCCAAAGCCCGACCTCCAAAGCCCGGGTAGGTAATATTTTTATCGATTCCAATTGTTCCGATGCGAACCCCGGACTGGTCGGACCCGGGAGCACACGAAACTATCTTCAAAGTGTACTGTTTGCGCTCTTTGGCCTGGTTCTATTGAGGCTGGATGCAATTGTTGGTAGCGTAACTTGCCTTTCTAATGTTTTCAGTTTGTATCCTTTTTTTTTCTTTTCGTTAAGAACTTCGGTTTCTATTATTTGTTATCGAGCTATTATTCTGTTTTCTAAATTGTTATTATTTGTATTGTATTCATAGTTCTAATTGTAATATTATATTATTATTATTACGCCCAACTATATATCCAAGCATGACAAAGTTAAACTTAACCTAATACCGTTATATAAGAAAAAAAGAGAGAGAAAACAAAGCCCGAATAATAATTAAAATCGACAAAAGTTAAATTAAATATAAAATAAAACAAAAATTAAAACAAAAATTAAAAGAAACATAATAAATGGTCAACGAAACGGACTCGCGTCACAAAATATAAAACGAGAAAATGAAAAGAATGAAAACCAATGTTTACGAAACAAATTAAAGAGCGAACATTTCTACATTATACAGGATTAAGGGAAG
>KZ071747.1:15617-34018 GCA_002091845.1 Anopheles cracens | reverse complement strand
TGTATAATGTAGAAATGTTCGCTCTTTAATTTGTTTCGTAAACATTGGTTTTCATTCTTTTCATTTTCTCGTTTTATATTTTGTGACGCGAGTCCGTTTCGTTGACCATTTATTATGTTTCTTTTAATTTTTGTTTTAATTTTTGTTTTATTTTATATTTAATTTAACTTTTGTCGATTTTAATTATTATTCGGGCTTTGTTTTCTCTCTCTTTTTTTCTTATATAACGGTATTAGGTTAAGTTTAACTTTGTCATGCTTGGATATATAGTTGGGCGTAATAATAATAATATAATATTACAATTAGAACTATGAATACAATACAAATAATAACAATTTAGAAAACAGAATAATAGCTCGATAACAAATAATAGAAACCGAAGTTCTTAACGAAAAGAAAAAAAAAGGATACAAACTGAAAACATTAGAAAGGCAAGTTACGCTACCAACAATTGCATCCAGCCTCAATAGAACCAGGCCAAAGAGCGCAAACAGTACACTTTGAAGATAGTTTCGTGTGCTCCCGGGTCCGACCAGTCCGGGGTTCGCATCGGAACAATTGGAATCGATAAAAATATTACCTACCCGGGCTTTGGAGGTCGGGCTTTGGAGATGACAAACGAAGGAAACCTCGTTGCCTTACCTGGATGCTGAAGCACACTGGCAAACAAACAAGAGAGAAAAAACCCCGGCCGGAGCCAGGCTGTCTGGCAGGCCGGGTTGCCGGAATGCTGTCCTTGCGCTGCGTTGCGTTGCGTGCACAGTAGGTGCCAATGTTTGCAACGGACCCGGCCCAGCACGCTTCCCGGTGCTGGGTCCTTTTACCTCCTGTTTCGCTGTTGCTTCTTTCCACCGTTGATGCGTTTCGATGCACCCGAAGCACCGATACCGATCCGGTGGGACGACTTTGTTTGATTTTGCATTTTGCTGGCCGATGATGGAGTGCGTCCTTTTTGGAGTTTTTTTTTGTTGCTGTTGTTGTTGTCTCTTCCTCTGGTTTGCTGTTGTTGTGCGGGTTGTTTTCCTCCGTGTATCGGAGGTGGCGATCTCGTGTCGAGGTTTGCCGTGCGTGGAACCATGGGAAATTCGGGCCCATGATTACGTGTGAAAAGGTTTCTTGTTTTGCCCTGTTTTTCGTCGCAAAGCGTGAGAAATTTGCCGAATATGGGCTGCTTTTTTTTGTTGTTGTCGTTTCATTGACGTTTTGGGTCTTTTTTGTAACAGTTTTGCTGTGTTCTATGCCGCTCAGCACGGTTGGGCCGAAAAATTTGACTTCACAAAGAGCGATGGACCACTGGGCTGGGTTTTAGCACTGTAAACCTATTCATGCTGATCTCGAAAACGGACGACGTGGAAAAACGCACACCAAATCGTCCAGCGAAACTTTCCAACAAAACGCCACACTGCCAAACTCGTGTAACTCCATCTGTGACGCGGTGCCAAACAAGGGAAGGAGAACAAAATCGCATCACCCGCGTGTTCGCGTTTCAAAAATGGCCCAACAAGCTGCACAAGCACAAGCACAAGCACAAGCTGCGCGCTCCACCCCAACGCTCAAGGTGCCGACTGGTACGCGACTAGCCGGCGTTCCCGCTTCCCCGACATATCACTTTACGCCGTCGCTTTTATTTCGCTTCGCAGCTCGTTTGCGCGGCGCTAATGTGCGTCAAACCGTTTCTGTATGCGACACGGCGTCGTAACATCTTGAAACATCTTGTCGCGCACGACGGACGGGGGGATAGGGTCGCCCCGTTTCTTCCACGGACAACTTCTACCCGGAGCAAGATTACAATTCGGAAGTTGCTGCGAGGAGATGGTTTAACGCGTGGCCTAGGGTTTTGCTGAAGGAGGTTTGAGCTTGGATACAGGCAGGTTGAAGTTTGAACGACAGTTCTTAAACGTGTGGCGATGGGAAGACAAATTAAAATGAATCTGAAAACACAAATGAAAGGATGAGAGAACAAAACAAGAATGATATAAAAACATAAAAACACGAACGTAAAATACTTTAAGGGAGATATGTATGTTCTTTCAACAAGAAAAATGGTCAATACAATCAATACAATATAAAAAATAACTCAATATAAAACAAGTTAATAAAACGTCATGAAAAAACATACAATTTAATAACACGGCACGTCCTAATATATGAGAATAAAATGAAAATGTCTTAAAAATGAAAATGAAAATGAAAAAAAAATATAAAAAATAAATAAATGAAAATGAAAAATAAAGAGGAAAAATAAAATAAAATGAAATTTGATTTGATAACTTGATAAGGTATTCCACTCATAAGATGATATTTCTTTTGTAAATGGACAAAACAGCTCCATCCCACATAAATATATGAAAACACATGAAAACTCGATTTATTCGAGCAACAAAAAATCGTTTTAAAGTATCCGAATGTTTTGGACAACCTTGATGTGGTGGACATATTTTTGGGCGATTTTTAGACGGTTTCTATACCCCCTCCGAGAACGATATTTTGTTAACGAGAAACGAAGTAGGCAAAAAAAAACAGAACTAAACTACGAGTTAACAAAGCTGGAGAAATCATATAAAACAAAAGAATATAATGATGTGCATATAGGAAGATATAAAAACGCTAGAAGCATTCAGAAGAAATAAGAAGATAGAGTTATATAGAAGAAATAAAAACGCACAAAAAAAGTAGTCTCTAAATTGAGAAATCAGAGCTTTATCTGCGATGAACGTAGAGCATAACACACGAGCTGTATCCACAGAAAGAAGAAGAATAATGTTCTAAAAATAACTAAACATGATTGAAAATGATTAAAAATTGATGTGGCTAGCTATCAAAACACATCGTTAACGTAAAACAAAAAAAGAGTACTAAACTACGAGCAAACGAAGAAGGTGAAACAAAAAATGCAAATGAATATGAACAAACAAAACAGCAGGCTTTAAACTGCGCCTTATTAGTGATGGATACATGGTGTAACGCACGTACTGAGAAGACTGCGAGTGAAGACAATGGCGAAGAATTCGAATTGGTTGCAAACGCGAACGTTCCAGGAAACGTCCTCGTACCAATACTGCTACAAATGAGCTAAAGTGAGTGACAATGATTGAACATTGATTCGGGAGCGTACGTTCCGGCATCGAAGAAGGTTTTCTGTTTTTACTTATATTGTCAATTTTATCTCTCTCTCTCTTTATCTTAAAAACACTGTTAAATGTGCTCACACGCAAGATTTATGTTGTTCGCATCGTTCACCGCAGCCGGTGCTTTTCTGCTTCTGGTTTTGAAGTGAGCCGGATTCCACGTGATTAAACGAAGGGAGTGCGCAATGGCGGTGAAAATGAGTACCGCACCTCATCGCGCCGAGCCGCGGGGAGATGAAAGCACGGAGAAGAGAGAGAGAAAAAAACGCCCTAAAAATACCCTCTTGGGAAAACCGGGTTTTCCGGGTGGTCCGGGTGGGCTAGAATTAGAAAGAGAGAGAGAGAGAGAACAAAACCTCGGCCTAAAAGAAAATCAAGCGAGTCTCAGCGGAATGCAACCCATTTCAAGTATTCTTCCCCTTCAGGCAAAAAAAAGAAGGTAACACAGCTCACCGCGTGTTTGATGCACCGAAACCGAAACAAACGCAAGACAGGGCACGGTGCGGGCAATTCGATATCCGGTGCCATAAATATGAAACGAGATCGCATCGCCCGGGTTGTTCCGTTCCGTGCGTGCTGCGTGTGGCTCCCGAACGTTCTCCGGAACGCACGGAAACGGCAGCCGTGTGCGTCGGGCCGCTCATAAAACGAAGACGATAACGAAACGACGGCCACTGGCATGAGCCGCGGCAGGTCACGTTGACGGTCGTGCAGAGGAGGCGATATTTACGGACGATTGCCTGGGCGCTGACTTCGGGACGGACGTGACGCACACGTGCGGGTGGGCCGGCGTGCTTCCGAAATGCGTGGAATCGCACTGTGGGAGCGTTTGAGGCCGTGGCGAGCTGCAATCCCCGTTGGTCGGCCGTCGTCCGGACTTGGGCGCGGAGATACTCCACACGAGCTGACGGACAAGTCTCACCGGGCATCCGACGAAATGGTTCATATATTAACACGTGCCCAGCTGCGCCATAAAGCATTCCTAGCGGAAAAGGTCCTCCGGACGAGGACGAGCTGATGTGGTTTGATGTACGATCCCGGCGGTGGCGCAATAAAAGCCCGCCTCCGGACGGGTTGGCCATCGGTTTTACTGCCTCACTGCCGCCCGGGTTGCGACTACCGACAGGTTTACGACACGTCGTCAGGTGCTGCCAGGAGTTGGCGCGAAGTTTCCCGGTGACCCTGGGACGCTTTATGGCGCGCCCGTCCGGGGGAGTCATTTCGCGGCGGGTTTTGGCCCAAACTCCGGGCACGTCGGGGCAGTAATTAGCGCTGTTCCTGACCGAGTCCGTCTCCATTGTCACCCCGCGATGAAGAACGCTGACCTGCGAGTCCGGTAGTCGCTTTAAAAATGATGCCACGCGCTAGCGGAAAGGTTAACAGCTGCGTTTCATTACGTTCGCATCTTGGGCGTACATCCTTCGCAGCTGCGGCCAGTCTATCTCCCCGTCTGCACGCATACTGGTGCGGTTGCCCGCTCTCCCTAAGCTCGGCAGAGGAGTTACAAAACGCTGGGCAAATTTAATTTACATAAGCACACACGGAGCCACCGGGAACGATGTGTTCGGAGGCGCGAACGCTTCTTTTTTCTCCCCGCCGTCTTCCACGGGTGACAGACGACACATGCTTCAGGGAGGTTTCTCGTTTCTCGACACCATTTCCCCCGAGGGCGGCCCTTTGGGCAATGCCGGCGAGATGTCTGTCCCGCCCCTGTGCTGTTGGATTGCGAATCCGACTCGAAGGACCAAATTTTAGTGTCCCACCCAGGGGTTGGCAATGTCCGGACGAAGAATGCGAAATCTGAACGTAGTTTATTCGTTGGAAAATGCTTCAAAATCCCTTTCTAGTTGTATGGTACACAAACATTCTGGAGAACTAAAGCTAGACATGATGAAGTATTTAAACAAACGGTCATTAACTGGGACATTACAAGTTCGTAGAAATACCTACCTGAAGCTTTGTTGCTTGGTATTACGATATCACCTTTTCAAAACATGTTTTGAGTATCTCTTCGTCCCCTGTAGAGTAACAACCTGTGAGGTCACATACCTGCATCGTTACGGCTTATTAGACTACGCTATGTATGAAGATTGTATGGTAAATGAACTTCCTGGCCAACTTCAGCAAGATATGGTGAAGTATTGAAACCAAAGTTAGTTAACTTGGACCTCACAAGTTTAAGTTTCTATAAATACCTGCCTGAAGCTTTGCTTTAATAGCGGTAGTGTTGCTTGATGTTATAATATCACCTTGTAGATGTTTTTCAAAATATGTTTTGAGTATCTCTTCGTCCCCTGTGGAGTAACAACCTGTGAGATCACATCCCTGCCTTGTTACGGCTTATTAGACTGAGATATGAATGGAGATTGTATGGTAAATGAAATTCTTGACCAACTTCAGCTAGAAATTGAGGAAGTATTTAAATAAAAGTTAGTTTACTTGGACCTCACAAGTTTCTATAAATACCTATCTGAAGCTTTGTCGAAAAAGGGGTTATATTGCTTGGAGTTATGATATCACATTATACATGTTATTGTCATACAATGTTTTGAATATCTCTTCTTCCCCGTGGAGTAACAACCTGTGCGGTCATATAGATGCCGTGTTACCCCCTATTAGACTTAGCAATGTATGGAGAAGCTCCAGATGAGACATTGGTACCGGTCTTGTCGTTTAAAGACCGGTGCGCCTTTAAGAGTATCCACGACCCCTGAAGTCTATTCCGTGGAAAAAAACGCAGAACCTGGTGCTCTCGTACTCGTACACTATTAAACCCTGCTGGGAGCACCGATGTAAAACTATGTGCCAGTACATTCGTACATGAATGCGAGTCAAGGAAGGAAAAAAAAAACAACCCAGATTGCTTGTTCCTTCCGAAAGCTTTTCCCGGTGGAACATCCACCCGGACAAGGGTTTGGCGGATCTTCCCTGCATGCCTGCACGCGGCATGCACGAAAGCAATAAGGAAACAGCCAAATTTCGCCGGGAGCAATTTGCGACAACAAGAAGAAAGACAAAAAAACAACAATCCGTTTTGACGAACCACTGCTGCTGTCGTTGGATTATCGTTCCAGCGTCCCCTAGCGTGTGTACACGCGCGGCTTCTAGCATCCGCCGGCAGATTGTGCCATCTGCGCGCGGTCGTCGGCTTGTTATCCGCTGCGAACAGTACAGCGGGATTATTTTCATCCCGAAACGCGCTGTCAACCCTGGGCGGGGCTGTGTCGCCGAGCTGATGATGCGTTATTTCCGCGACGAGATGCGTGACCAATTTCCGCGGGCCCATATCTTCCGCCGGAATAGGTCAGGCACGCACGGCTGTGTTCGTGTCCGGGTGACAGGCCGGCGGCAGCGAGTTGACAGCTGGAGCAGCGCTGTCCTCCACACTCCCGACGACTCCCGGGGAAGTTTTTGTTTCCCCGTTGCGATGGGTTTTCAAAAAGACCACGTTGCGGACTTGGGGTTTGGAGGTAGGGTTTTTGGCGATGCTCGTAGCACCCTCGTAGCCTGCGCCTGCACATCCCGGGACGTGGGGCGAGATTATTCCAATTCTTCTACTGGCCTCGCGGGCAAACCCAACCAACCAGCGGTACCCGGTAGGACGTTTCGGGCGACGCGTCAGGATGCGTTAGGCCGTTCCGCCAACGGGTTCCAAAAAACCAGTCACCGAGAAAACTGGCGGGTGAATGCCGTTTTGCTCCCCTTTTGCGAGCGGCAGAGAGGCACAACTGACAGATGCCTGGCTGCTGCTGCTGTGCCGCGCCGTGACGGCGACTCGTACAGCGGGCTCGGACCACGGCTTGGACCGTGTCCAGCAGCAGCAGCTCCCCACCGTTCGCTGCGGAGGTTTCACGCACTGATAAGCACACGGGCGAGCGCGCGCGCGCGCACGAAAAGTGCAGCGTCTAATCGAGCGTGACAGCGCCGTGACTTGGCAGGATGCCCCGGCGGAACGCAAAAGGGGTCGATAATCGAGGCGGCATGCTTTGCGGGGTGCAGATTTTTCCCGCCCGGCTGTAAGCGTATCAAACCACGGCTGCGATGTCTGTTTTGTTTTCGATTAATTTGGAATTTTAAATGGAAGAATAATAGCTGGCCGGGGCCGGGGTGTTTACATTCCATTTGCGCCCGTTCCGGGGACGCCGGGACGGATCTTCTCACTTCTGGATCGGGAAATCGTTTAGGATTCCGTTTCTTCGTTCCCTTGTTACATGCAGACAATCTCGATATGCATTAGTTGGTTTGCTGTTGTTTCATACAGTGCTCTACAGTCCGTAACGTAGCTATAAGACCCTCTGTTTATTTTAAAATGAGGCGAAAACTTTAAGAGACAGATGAAAGTGATGTTGTACAAAGTTGTAGTCAATATCAAAATACGTTCTACTGTTATTTTTGTATATTTTTACAAACACTATTACTATTTTTTTCACCATGCACAAAATTGCTCCATACAACAAAACTATACGACCTTTCATCAAGATTCGTTTTTTAGCCATTTGGTTGTCCAATTTTGTTCCATTTGTTTTTTGGCATGACGACGAAAAGATAACCTTAAAAACCATTCCATACCATGGCCTAGTCTATTCCAACATCGACAACATATATAAAAAAAGAAATTTTCGCACAGAGAAAACTGCTTCTATGCGATATAAATCGTTTATCATTGTTATAGCAATCCGCTCTTGATTCTAAGTATACGTTGCTATAAGATGATTGCTTTAGTTTCCTATAAAACGACCATAATTGGATACTAAGACCTGACCATGTGGTAAACTTGAGCTAAGACTGATCTAATTTCGTGTCTTTGAGATTATTTTCAAAACAAGCATCAAATATTCAATTTTAAAAACTGTGCTATAAGTTAATCGCTTTAGTTTCCCATAAAATCACCATAATTGAATACTAAGTCCTGATTTTGGGGTAAAACAGGAGCTAAGACTGGTATGAGTTAGTGTCTTTGAGATGATTTGCAAGATACGCATCAAATATTCAATAATAAAAATTTTGCTATAAGCTATTCGCTTTAGTTTCCCATAAAGTCGCCATAATTGAGTACTAAGACCTAGTCGTGTTGTAAAACGGTGCTAAGACTGATCGAAGTCCTTGAGATGGTTTGAGATTGGTTTCAAAACACGCATCAAAGTTAAAATAATGTTTGTATAAAAACATTGCTATAAGATATAAAGATCCAAGTGCAATAATCATTCTCTAGTCACTTTGCTATAAAAAAAACATTTTAGCAATAACTTCACGCACCTAAAACGTACCATACAGGAGCTGATTAGGACCAAAGTGAGCATTCTCAGGCTTATTTTCAACCCCATGCATGACAATAGAGCACATGAAGATGGGAATTAATATCGCTCCCTGCCCGTTACGCTATCACGGCCCATCGACCATTTCAGGGCCACGGTCAGGGATTAGTGCACTTGCCACGTGCCGGTCATTACGTGCAGCAATCACAAATTAACTTTTATTCACACTTTGCACCGGGCGCACACACACATGCACGTCGGAGATGCAGCACGCCAAGCCTTCACTGCTTCTGTAGCGAAAGAAAAAAAAAGCAATAATAACCGACAGACAAAGAGAGCGCCGAGGAGGGTCCTGGCCGCTGAGGACGCAATTCCCCCGAGGGCACCGGGTGTGTAATGCGCATCCCTTGTTGTTTATTACATTTTATTGTAATTTGGTTCATAAATTACGGTGCGTTTCCCCGCCCGGCTCGCTGTCGCTGTCGGGACGGGAGTGGGACGAATTTCCCCCGGGGGCGCGCCCGCTTCCAGGGCGAAACAAAAGCGAAAGTGACATCGGAGCACATTTTTCGGAACGAGAGGGTTGGCCGTTCGATCACCCGGGTGCGAGGATGAGGCTGTGCGAAAATCATAAAAATAGCAATTATCCACCATCCAGTACATACGCATATGGCACATACGAGGGCCGGTTTTGATTTGAGCGTGGACAAGGGGATGTTCAATATATTTGCGAAAAAGAGGTGTTTCAAGCGAACACTAAAAAAAGCCGAGAATAAACAAACAATTTCTTGGGTGAAGTGAGTCGATTAGCATTTTAAAGTAGATACCACCGTCAGGACCATGTTGGCAACGTGTATTCCCCTCGAAATGAACCAAGTCTCAGGACGTTCCCAGTCGCCCCCTTCGTTTATGGCACCGATCGCAGGAAGTCCGCTAATGCATTCGCATCCATTTGAATATCTAATGCAGCGACAACCGCAATTATGTTTCGCGCCAGAATTCGCAACTCATCCCGATGGCTGTAACCGGGAGCCGAAAACTTCCTCGGCGTCATCCGTCATCTGTCCCGCGCAAGTCAGCCGGTGAGGTTATGTAGCTGTTTGCTTCCCGGCAAAAGAAAGCCAACACGGCGTCGAACACAACGGAAAAGGACATCATCCCCTGGGAGTTGTCCCAAATGGAGGGAGTGCAGGCACTTTCTCTCGCCCCTTATGGCTGGCCGCCATATCTCCGAGGAGTAGGGTGATGGGTGATTTAATAAATGTCATCTCGGACGCACGTGATTCCCCCGGTGCGCTCGGACACGGTCTCCGGGTCGATGACGGGGCTAATAATGTGTGCCGCGTGCTGTTGTTCTACCCTCGCGTGGTTGAAAGCCCCCTGAAAGCGAAGTTTCAGCGATTCCCCCTTGCGGGAAACCGGTGGACTTCAGGTTGAAGAGGGGATGTCCAGCCGTTTGCTGCTAGATGCTGTAATTGCCCACGCTCGCAACGGTGTAGGACTTTGACGTGAACGGTGGAAAGAAAGCAAAAGTGTGCACTTGCTTCCCGAGCGTCCGCCGGCAGAACTTCACCGTCGCTCCAGTTGCAAGGTCGTTCCGTGGAGCGCGTTGCGCCGGGAGGACAGGAATTCGATTTATTTTTATTGGATGATATGTTTGTTCGAGCCGGGATCGAGTGGCGGCACTCGAGCTGGTCTAAGGAGCCAGCACGGACTCATATCCACGCTGGGGGCGAAGTTTCGCGAGCCGAGCGCGACTGAGCAGGGCAAATATTCATGAAAGGCAATCTCGGCTCGAAACGAGAACCTGAACGAGACACGTTTGGAAACTATTGGGTGTGTGTTTTTTTTACGTGTGTGCGTGTGTTGGCTTCCGACCCATCTCGAAGGTTTATTGGTTTTTTCGCTCTCTCTCTCTCTCTCCCTGCCATCCAGGACTCAAGTAGAACAGATTGGATCGGGCGGTCGATAACGTCGAACTGACGCTGGGGAGTAGTTTTCCTCGCAAGCGGAAGCATTACTCATCGACTGTGTCAACATGATTTCTCGGTCACGATTGCGTTTGCTTCGAAGAGGCTTCGTGTTGCACCATCCGGTACCGAAAAGATGACAGCACGCTGAAATGTCAAATTTGGAGGAATTTGGGAGCGTTGGTTCTCACTAGTGAATGGATTGATTCGCTTCTTCATTAGGCGAGTTTTTAGGAACCAAGGTGGATTCGGTTCTCTCTGAGTGTATTGCTAGTCGCCTCGGTGAGTTAAATCGAACGAGAGTGAGTAGTTTAGATCTTTGTACAAGGTGTACTAATCGTTTGTCTTGAAAACAAACATTGGCCAAGGAGTGAGACGGAGAGGGCAATGTTTTCTTGAAGAACGTCTCTATTGGACAGCGAAGATCTTTAACCGAATTGACTAACAAGTCGTTCGAAGTAATTGAAGAGGAGCTGAGTTTATGTAGAGTGTCTGGTATAAACAACAGATGGTTGCTTGCAAACCATCTATTATCCCTTGCTTTATTTCCTCCTCAAACATCTTGGAATTCCTGGCTTTATGAAGAAGGAGAAATGCTTCGAGTTGTTCGAAGCTAATTGGATAAAGAGGAGGTACTTGTAATTGGCTAGATATTATAGCTACATGCAAGAAAGCTGTATTGCTCCAGCTTCCACGTGGCTTCTGTTCTGTAAGAAAAACTTCAATCGCAGCCGTTTTGTGGACTGAGGCTTCTGGGCTAAAAGAAAATCCGTTCCAATGCTTTGAATACATCTCCACTTTTACTATTCTGCAAGCAGCTCACTCCGGGTAAGATGACCCAAAACGTCATCTTCACCCGTTCGCAGCTCTCGATGGAGTTCGCAAACGATTATTATCTCCAGCTTATTGTTTAGTGTAGCACAACATTAACAAAATAGGCACGCAACGGACCACATATAGTAGAGGTGGGAGCCGAGAGCTGGTAGCACACACACACGTACTGCCACGGACGTACTCAAGAACACATTCTTCCCCCTATCGCAGCCGTACCGGCGCTGTAAAACCGTTCGTGGAGTGAACTGCACTTCACGGCTCGTTACGCTCCAAGCTGGACACAAAGCTGGTAAGCTCCGGGTTTCTGCATACCGACCAGCAAGCGCACCGAGCGTCCGGCGTGTGGGAAGAATGGCAACAAATTGCACAACATCTTCTGCCATCGGCGGGTGGACCGCCACAAGGGCTGCACCGAGCAGCCGGCACTCGGTCCGTATCGAATTGAAATTTATCTGCCATGTACCCGTGCGGCAGCGCGTGGAATGCGAGCTAGATTCTTCCGGCGGAAGCCGCCGCGGAGCGTACCGGCAGCGACTTCACTTCACGGCGCTCATTCGCAACAACAGAGCAGCAGCAGCAGAAGAAAAAAAAGCCCCTATTCCCGGTGCCCGGATGATGCCGTTTTTATTTGCTTCGCTTCTCGCTCTATCTCTCCAACCGGTTTTCTTCGCTGCATTTGTCACCCGGTCCGTGGGGCGCGTGGAGTGGCGATGCCGAGTGATTAGAGCAACCGGAACGGAACGGGCGGCTCTGGTGTGCGCGTTAAATATTTCAACCCATTCTTCGGGAGCGGCGTTCAGCCCCGGACACCGATTCACGGTACGAATTCCGACGCCCTGGTACGCGGCGCGCCTGGATGAAGTCTACCACCGGTGTCATTAGATGCTCCCGGGCCCATCTCGGCAATAAATCTAAATAAATGAAGTGAGTACTGTAACTAAATGATAAATAACTCGCACGGTCCCGGCTCGTTAGATCGCTTTGTGCGTGTGCTGTGTGCGCGTCTAGCACGGGGCACGGGCAGCATCACTAAAACTAACCGGAACTACGCAGGTACGGGCGCAGGGATGCGGTGTGCGATGGTCGCGTTGAAAAATTGCACATTCATTAGAGCGAACGGTTCGGGATCGGGATATTGAAAGGGACACTTGAGCAGACTGGGTGAGGTGGGTTTTGTCTCTACCGGCAATGGGCACGTGTGTAGGTTGCACCGTTCGAGATGATCCAGTGTGTGGAGCACTCATAGACACTAGGTTCCTGACTGTTACTTGTTTTTTGTATCTATGTTATTCTTGTAACATTTATATTGGATCAATATTGTATCATTCCAGTAGGTTCTGAGCCTGTTACTTGATGAGCGTCATCGTAAAGTATTAAACTTGGTCTCTGCTGTGTCATTCAAGATGATCCAGTGTGTTCCAGCTCATTTTTAGGGATGTTAGAGACAGTAACTGCTGCCAAATCCTAATTTGCCCCATAAACAGCATGCTCCGGACGATCCAACGCCTTGGTTTTTGATTTTGGAGGATTTATAGACACTAGCGTCAGCCTATTTCTTGAGTCGAACATACTCGAGCAACGCTTCGAAACTTCCCTTTCTGTTTTCTTCCCTCCCCCCGTGGTGGAATCCTTCCAGAAACCGTCCAGGATGATTTATAGTGCCAATCGCCGTAAGGCAATCCAAAGAACCAGATGGCGTGGCATTATCTGTAACAATTGGTGCGACACCCCAGAGTGCCAGAGAAGTTGCAATATAAGAGTTCAGTTTGTGAGGTTATGGACTGGTGAAAGCAAGGTAATAATCCCATAACTTCCTTGTACTTCCTAACGATTGCTCCCAAAGTTCACGTACACTAGCCAGCATCCACTTCCACCGCTTCCGAACGGTGTAGGATCGTGCTCCAACTCCCCGTGGCATACCAGGAACCCACCAGGGATCAATGTCGCGCGCCGGCGGTTCGTTAAACTCCGCACGCCCTGGCGAGGGTTTTGTGCAGCTTTCCTGGGAACAGCCCTATTCATCTTCACGTGCGCGCGCGCGCACACACATCATTATCGCAGCAGGCCAGGGAGACATGTCTTACTGCTTACGAGCGAGGACACTGTAGGCAGGAACGTCGGACGTCGCGCGCCCGCATACAGTCCAATGATTTATCGACCGGACGTTTGATTAGCCGGGGCCAATAACGAACCCGGTGCAGGGCAGGGCGGGACATTTTTCACGCCAGCTCCTTCCGCCGATTGACTGTCGCTTGGCTGCCGGGCGGCCACGATGGTGCGCGCCGAAATGAGCTCCCATTTGTCAGGGGTGTTTCGGGGAACTGGCTCCGGTGGCGCGTGCACCTTCGGTCCCGAAAATTGGCCGTCGCAAAGGAGAGGTGCTAATGGGGCGCATGTTTTGACAAATTGAGCCGGCGGACCATCATTCGGGCTCGGCTGCGTGACTTATGCGTGTGCCGCCGTTGGCTGGGCAAAGTTTGGAATAGATATGGACGGAGAAAGAGAGAGTGCAAAAATGATACATAAAAACGACCCACCCCCTAGGAAACCCTTCCCAGTCTGGTTCATCGCCCTTCACTTGGGTGCTGGTTACTGAGGTTCATTGCTGGCGGAATCCGTCACGTTTTCGATCCCTTCGGTTCATTTGGAGAAGATTTATGGGTCGATCTGCTCTGGTTCTGAGCAGCAGTGTGGTTTTAATTGAAGAGGGTTGAACGGAGTGCTAGGTAGTGAAGCTAATGCGTCTAATGATGCAGGATGTGCATTTATGGGCTTACCGCAATCTGATCTGATTTATTTGAAACGCATCCTAGATGATTTTTTCTTCGCGAGATGTCAGCGGACTCCGCTTACCCTATCCAGATGATGGGAAGGTACAATTGGAAAAGTTGATCACAATTTCTACTGCAGGAAGGAACGATCCAGCCGTCGCACCGCTATATAACCTCAACCGTATCGAGTAATAATCGAAACTTCCCAAAGAACCAATCATCCTACTCGTAACAAGATGGAAAATAAAATCCGGGCCCGTATTAACATCGTTGCTTGCTCGCATGCCCAGGCCCAAGTTTATCCCTTCTCAACGCAACTAGCGCTCCGGGCCCGGTGGTCGGCAGGAAAACATTCCCGAAGCCCTGATCTCGCTCCGGGCAGGCCCACAGTCCGGAGAGTTTAAATTTGAAATTTTAATGATGCTACAAAGCTACAAAGACCGGAGCGCTGGGAGCCGGAAGCCCCAACATAAGCCCAGCGGGACCGCAACCGGACACTGGCGCAATGTCAAGTTCATGGATGAGCAAACGTGGGTTTCGCGCGTAACTTGTGGCTGCAAGCTTGCAGCCATTGATGCGTCAAGTGTTTCCGGTGGAGCAGTGTGCGAAGTTATTAGTCTATCTTTGGGTTGGATTGTGATACCCTATTGGAGAGGTGTCCACGAGGATTTAGAGAAGCATTTGCTATTTTGACAACTCTCTTGACTCTCGTGAATGTGTTTCCTGAACAATCTGGTCGTATAGACTCTCAAAAGTTCAGGTCACTTGGGATCTAACTGGAGGGGAATGAGAATGCGCTATCTGGTGAGTAACTCTGATCTGCATCCGTTATTATTTGAAAAGGAATTTACTAACGATTACCAATCTTCCATCCTTCCCAAACCGGTATCTGCTTGGGTTCGTCTGGTTCAGTGGAGTCTATCTTTGGGTTGGATTGGATCTTGTATCTTGGAGAGGTGTCCACGAGGAGTTATGGGAGCACTTGCTATCTTGACAACTCTCCTGACTCTCCTGAGAGTGTTTCCCGAGCAGCCTGATTGTATAGAGCCTGGAATAGAAGACTTCCACTTTCCAAAGTTCAGGTCACTTGGGATCTAGCTGGAGAGGAATCAGATATTCATCCATGACTATTGGAAAAGGCATTTAGTAACGATTAACAACGAGATCTTCCTTCCTTCCGAAAATCAATTTCAATATTATCTGCTTAGGTTTGTCTGGTTCTGTTTACAGTGTAGTTTATCTTTGAGTTGAATTGGGATGCCATCTAGGAGAGGTGTCCACGAGGAAGTAAGGGAGCACTTGCTATCTTAACAACTCTCCTGACTTCCCTAAGAATCTTTCCTGACCACATTGGTTGTATAGGGCCTGGAATAGAAGACTTCCACTTTCCAAAGTGCAGGTCACTCGGGATCTAACTGGAGAGGGATCAGATCTTCATCCATTACTATTGTAAAAGGCATTTAGTAACTATTAACAAAGAGATCTTCCTTCCTTCCAAAAAACCGATTTCAATACATATGCTCCTCAGTTCCTAATCGTCTCCACCAGAGGGAGCTGGCGGGCAAATAAATATTGATAAACCTCGCAACGAAGCAGGAGCCGCCCGATGCGTCCCTCCAACGGGATCTATTACGACTTCTGTACGTGCGTACACCCGCGTTTGTGTGCCTGCAATCGTACCCCGTCGCTTCTGGATCGCAGCTCGATCGCTCGAGTTGTGCCCTGTAGCGAAACAATGCACGTGCGGGACTTGATTGGGCGCCGGGACGGACCAAACTTACGGCAGACGGTGGCCCGCGCTCATTAGTTGCGGTGCGCCAGTTTGCGAACGGGACGCAACAGGCAAACCGAACCAAACGCACACACTTCCTCGTCGGCGGGCGGCTCGAATTTCGGCCCATCGGTGCACTGATGCCCTGTCGGCATCAGATCAAACCCTCCCCCCCTACACACACACACACACACACACACCGACCTCGAACGCAAGGCGAGCAAGAAAACGAGAACAATTTCGCGTTCTTAAGGCCGAGCGTTCGGGCAGAACAGGGGCCTTCGCCACGCTCGGCAAGGGCCGGCCACAGTTTGAATTATAATTATATGCATATTGAGAATGATTGACGCATGAATGGCTAGCATCTTGTGCAAACAAATAAATAAATCTCATATCAATTGAATAGTTCGCCCCTTGCGCCCCCCCCCTCCCCCTTCCTCCAAACCTCTTCACCGCACGTTCGCGGATGCGTTTTGCTTTGACTTTGACCGAACGGGATGCATCCGGAAGCGGGAGCACCGGTTTGCTGGTTGAGTTTTGTTTTTCTTTTGCCATCTCTCTCTCTCTCTCTCCCTCTGTGCGCTTGAGGAACGCGCAAAACTGGCCTTGGCACGCCTACAAGCACCGGGGTTTCTGGCTTCTAAGGGCTTTTTCGCCGACCGACGCAGACCCCGGGCCTACGCACGAAGCGCGGCACAACGTCTTTCAAGTCGCGTTTGTCGGCCGTCGCAACGGTGCGCAAACCGGCCGGGTTCATAGTGCAATGGCACAACAACAGTGTGAGCGGAGGGGCGAACAGAAAGCTGTTCAAACGTTGAAGACGATGCGAAACAAACGAATAAATAAATGAAAACATGTAAACAGTAGAAAATGGTACAGAAAACATTCAACAAAGTAATGGAACACAGAGATGTTTACGAGAAGTAAAAACAATGAGGAAGAAATCACAAAAGAATATAGTTTTTAGAAATGTGTGTCAACTTATCACCTCTTTGAGTGTTTCCGGAGTTAAATAGTTTCGTTTGATTTTTTTCCGAATTATGGTCTTTACAATTTGATTGACAGCAAATATTTTTCAATTTTAATTATGTTCTTATCCTTACTGTTGGTTTTCGTGGGTTTCGCTTTCTCTTTCCTTGATTTGTTTTCTCGTTTCTTTTGTTGTTTTTCGATCATGTTTTATTAGCATTTATTAGCATTATTGATTTTGACGATTTTATTCAGAATAAATTTCTTGATTTTATTATTTTTTCACATATTTTTTTACTTATCGAATCAATTAAATTAATTAATTAATTAGTTTTGAGCTCTCATATATTTCAATCACATTAAAGCATGTTCGACGCATGCTAGTGTTTCGATAGACGATAGTTTGTGTTTCTTATTTCTCTTTATAAGTAGTTTTTCAAGCTTTATCGTTTTCTTTCACATTCCAACGTTTGGTTTTCCACACTTTCTTCCGATTTTTATTGAAACGTCGTCCGTGAATTGTTAAATATACACTTTGTGATGTGATCTATTGAATGTTTTGCTGCTTTACATGGGCTTACCTTCAATTATTTATTTGTTTTTATTTCATTCTTCGATCATGTTTTATCAGCAACATCCATCATGATGTTTTTATTATTATTTGATCTTTAGTTTCTCGTTTTATTACTTCTTTTTCATCAAATGGACCATCTTTAACATTTTTTGTATTTTTTTAAACTTTTGTATCTTTTTATTTTTTATGTATTACCTATAGCTGACACGTTTTCTTTTTTCATATGTTTTTCTCATAGTATATGTACACAGTTAAGGCAATTTGAATTTCGTACACCACTACCAATTCGTTTCACTCCCGAAGTGAAGCCTATTCAGTAGGGCTGTACGCTTCCGGTGTGACGATTCCCATTCTTTCCTCAGGTCCTGGTGAATAAAGAAGAGCAAATGGAGCTGAAGTGGAATGAAGAAAAAAACGAATACGCAGAAGCTCACACTGACTGTCGTCTCGATTTGAGACACATCCTAATGGATCCATTCTAGAGGGTTTTATTCTTTTTATTTATCCCCACTATTCGCGTTACTAATTAGCCCTTTTCGACACGTTCGCTTTTACTGCGAACGGACGTATAGAGGGTGAAAGTACGGTTCCTTCCGTAAGTTCGGTCTTCCGTTTCCTAGCCGTCTGTCACAAGACAGTCTTCTATCTCGCTTGGAGTTAACAAAAAATGATGATAAATTGATAACCTCATGGTTGCGAAAAACTTCCTTCTTCATCATAAGCGGGAAGTTGAGATAAAAAACCTATTACGATACAATTGCATTACCTACATCGAGTGGGTACCGCAGGGCAACTGAAATAACGCAGGAAGCAGCCACGGATCGGTTTCCCATGCTTCACTCATACACCCCCCGTAGGTGAGCGGCTCATTTGCCTGCTGCGTCAAGTCCCGCTGTGCTCCGGTCACCCCGGGATAAAGGATCCCGCACAAATCACCCGTGAAATCGGCATCGGGCCGTACCGGGCGAGGTAAGTGCAATTCTCGGCAGCCCGCCGGTGCGTGAAATTACTTCCTGTTGACGTAATTTCATGAGCATAACATCAAACGAGAATTCAATTTTCGTTCCTGCCCCGCCAAAAAACAAGGAACGATTGGGCCGGCTGCAGCAGCGGGGATTAGGTTATGGAG
>KZ071741.1:142178-152682 GCA_002091845.1 Anopheles cracens | reverse complement strand
TCGCGAGAATTAAGAGCTAGAATTACACCACCGTCTCGTACTATGGGGTTGTAAATATTGAAATTCGTTTGGGAGGTAGTAAAAACCGGTAGCGCCACCGCCGGTAGTACCGCTGTCTCGCCGATTAATTAGTTACTCTCGGCTGTATATCGGCACAAAAAAGGGGTGTAATATTGCTGCTGCTATGCATTATTCATTGCATATTATTCTCATTTGCGTGTGGCGCCCGCCCGGTTGGGATGTTTGTTTTGTATCTGGTTGTACACGAGAGCAAGTTGTGCAAAGCGATCCTTTCTTGGGATGGAGTTAATGTAATTGATTTTAATTTCTATTTTATTTTTCATCGCTTGTTCACACAAACGGTTCTTTTCATGATGACTTAGCGGGGAGATTAAGATTAAGAAAGTCTAATTGCGATTGGAATACTGAATATATGATCTGTATAGTTTCGGGAGGGAATAAAAACGTAAAGAAAAGTTTTCTTGACAACTAGCACAAACGAGATTCGAACCCGCGCAGGAACAGCTCGGATGTTCCAGCGCCTCATCCATGTAGGCTACGAAGCAGCAACGCTTATGCGTCATTAATTCTCCTACAGTAGAATCCACTATGGATCGATAAAAACATGTGTCCAATGGTCTAATCCATGTTCCTGTACAGCTTTCACGCATTTGTACTATCGCTTGCTGTGAGTTCTGTAAAGTACGAAATAAAATAGCTATAAAACCGCTTCTCCGCTACCAGTTGGTCCGATTCGATCCGCTCCGGGTGATTGGGATGAAAAATTAAGCACCGAAGCGTGGGCCAACATCACGATGTCCTCGGATATCTTGCCCCGTTTCTCGGCCCGGTTCAGGTTTCAGTTCGTTTTTTTTTTCTTCTGCCAGCAGGCAGCACGCAATGTCCCCGTGGCTCCTACACGCTTCCACGCGGGCATTACAAGTTTTGTCACTTGCACTTGCGGCACCCATCCCTCACGTTCACACTTCGCGCGGCCCCCGAGCGTCAACTCGCGTCAAACGGGTACCTCCTGCAAGTCCGACAACCTTTCAAACCTACGACAGATAGGAGCAGCACCAGCAGGCACCAGGAGGCTCGTTTACCGTGTTTCTAGCAAGCTTCTGGCGAACACCCGAACACACCCGATCCTGTGTGTAACCGTACGCCGCGTCGTCTGCGTTGAGCGTGCACGAGAATGTAAAGTATGAGAAATTACACGCGCGTGCATCGTAAAATCGAATCCGGCCGCGCTTCCCGCCCGAAGGACACGCGTAGATGCGCGCACAGGCGAGAAAAGAAAGGAGCAAAAAAAAAAAGGAAGGCAGCGATGTCCTCAATCATCTCCGGTCACGTTCGGCAATCGGCAGTCGAAGCTTCCGTGCGTGTGTTTGTACTGCATGATGGTTTTTTTTTCGCTCACATGATCATCCGCTCTTTTTATTTGGGTGTTGTCTCAAACGACGTAAAACGCTAAGGATGGTGAGTGTAGATAAGAGCACGGATTCGGGCTGTAATTCGAGAGCAGGCTAGAGGCGAGCAGCAGCACCAGCACTTGAACCTTGCACCGCAGGCTGGAAGGATCCTAGATGCCTCCCGGCAGGCATCCTTTCACTGCTGAAGGACCTGCCTCGACACGATGCGAAGTGCGTTTTCCACAAGTGGCAGTAAATTAGGGGCTCAATGCAGCCCGAACCGTGCCAGGGCTGGGAGATGCGGACCATCTGGCGCAAGTTTCGGTGCAACTCCACTGCACAACGGTTCGTTTATCAGGGGCTGTTTTTCTCCTTCTTTTTTTCACTCGCCACATTCTCTTCTGTTCCGATGCGCGATCAAAAAAGGATGACTGGTGGGACCCAGTTCACACATGGGTGAAATGTTTCTCTCTTTGTCTACCGTTTCTCGCAGAAGGAAGTTAGGGGAAGCTCGCATTCACCTGATGAATCCCATCCCGTGCCCTTTCGGGTGCTCTATTGATTTTTTTATCCATTTTCTGTAATCATCCACGCATGAAAAAGGCTACACGGATGGATTTGATGCTAATCAGTTTCTGTTTCACTTCGCTTTCGTTACAGGTACGTACCATTTGAGTGATCCGGGATGATGGCCGCCTGAAGAAACCTGTACGCACAGTGTCGTATTACGACCATACGAAGCCTATTTATGCCGTTAAATATTCCAACCCCGAACGGATTAGGTAGCTAGCCCATTAAAACGCACCCTGCCTTACTTTCGGCTGTTCGAAACCGGTGCTTTTGCAGTAAAACACACAGAGACGGTGTGAATAATACTACTTATGCAGCGGACTGCTGCAAAGTTGCAATTCCGAACATCAGACCTATAATAAATTAAACTCAGAGCAGACCCAAACACAAGACGCAAGGCTTACGCCACACTCACACACGCGTGCTACTGTTTCCGCGGGCCGTTTAGGCGAAGCCCATTCGGTTTGTTTTTCCAACGCCCTCCAATTGATCTTAAATCCCGCTTGCTCCTACGTCGTGGTCTCGAGTTAAGGTGGTCAAATATTCAATTAGCTCGAACCCACCACATGCGGTGGGCAGCCCTTCGTTGAGCTCCGTTGGCCTCGAAGCCGGACGTCTAATCTGGAGTCGGTTTGGCTTGCAGCGCACACAGCCGTACAAAATCAAATCCCTCACCTTGAAGCCGAAACGGTGTCCACCAAGCACCAGGACACACCCTCACTGTGCGGGGTCATAACGATTTTTAATGCACACCACCTCTCCAAACTTCGCGATCCGCTCGGTTACGAAAGAGATGGGGATGCCCGTTTCTTCAGAGTGTGAGTGTAGTTGGCGGTGGTCCGCGTGCGGTGGCGGTGGGCATAAGAAATTGGTTGCTGTGGTTGCGGGCACTTAGCGAATTGGTCAATATCGATTATGTCTTTTCGTCCACGCGATTCGCGCGAGTCGCGCTTTTGCGTGATTTAAATGCGCGCTACGACCAGAGGGACGGGTAGGGTTAACGGGACGAGCGGATCTTGTTTACGTACGGGCACGAGACACGGAACGGCGGATAGCGATTTGCCTGCTCGCCAGTGGCGTTTTCGGATTACGTAAAAACGCGTTCGCGTAAACCGAACTGGGCGGCAAGGGGATGGGAGGCGAGAGAGCGAGAGAGAGCGAGAGAGAGAGGGTGGAAAAGAAAGTACACGACACGCACGGATTATGTTGGGCACCGTTGGTGAGGGGAGGAGGGGAGGAAAAAGTCTGAAATGTTTATTGTAGGTCATGGAGCACTGCCCCTATATGCAATTTTATGGAATTCGAGCTCCAAAAATTTTTAAGTATAGTTTTGAAGGTTTTAAAAGTTTTGACGTTGGCGGATTTTTACTTGAGGTGGGCTGGGGAGCAAACGGAAGGGGGTTGGGTCACAAACTCGACGGATTCTAAAACTAGAATAGTTTGCGCACAACTGGTGAAAATTTCAGCCCAATCGGTCAACAATTGTCAAAAATAGCCTTCTAGGTGTCAATTGACACCATGATTTGCACGAAAGGAGTAACAAGTCGAATCTCAGAAATTTACGGATTTTAAAATTTTGGTAAATCCTTAAAAAACTGTCAATATCTCTATCCGTTTTCGAGTTATCGAAGCTCAAAGTTGCAAAAGTGTCAATTGACACCAGATTTGTCCGTTAGTGTTAAGCGTTTTCCAAAATTCCATCCCCGCTTTCTGCGACCAGCAGTTAAAACCATCGGCCTCGGGCGCCTGTTTTGTCTCGCCAATGTCTTGCTTTGTTTTATGGGTTCCTGCGGCGCACCTGCATCCGGCAAACACGGAGCAGCGCGAAAGATAATGGGTCCTGCTATCGAAAGGCTGGAACGGGGAATTATTCTCGGGAATGGCGAAGCCAACCGTTTTCCGCCGAGTGACTAACGCCTTTCGGCAACCGAAAGGCAACCCAAACACGGGTGTGCTTTGTGGCGCGAGCTTTATCTCGTTTCTTAGAAGAAGTGACTGAGTGAGTCACGTTATTGATCACATTATGAAGCTGCTTCGAATAGTTTCGATGTTGTTGATGTTTGTATATTAAAAAAGATCTTATTCGTTCGATAAGAAAAAAACACGTTAAAAAACCCACCACAACGGTACCGATGATCGATTGCTGGTCCGACACATCACAGGCTTCGATCAATCACAGCACGTTCTGGGCACGCTCTGGCCGACTCGGCACACGCTCCAACGCAGAGCCTCCGACGAGTGCTACTTCATTCCACACCGGAATCATTAGTGATCGCGTTAAAGGGATGCTTATTGCAGGCAGTGTCGAAGCCACTCGTCATTAGGGCAAGCCGTCAACCGATGTCCTTGGATGGCGGGGGAGACTAATTGACGCGGGGAAGCCGCTCTTCAAAGCGCGTCCACCAGGATCGTTTCGAACAATTGCATGCGGAGTCGTTCATTGAACACTGGCTTCAGCGAGCTTCTGCGACCCGGAAGCGGAGCACTCGCCCAGCTCGTCCCGGCTTATCACACACTGTGAACTTCGGCACTTGCACTCGGGTTTGTTGATTCTGCAGGCTGCACAAGGCTGGTCGCGGGGAGTTGCGTCGCTTTACGTTAATTGACTAATTGCTGCCGTTGGTCGCGTTTTTCCCCCCGTTTCTGGAAACGGCCTGGAAAACGAGCAGCGAGACACTCAGCGAGGCAGAACGCTGCCGATGGGGTGGGAAAAGCAAAAAAGGCTGGGCCCGGGAGAAGCACGCGAAACACAGACAGACGCGCACCAGCGTCGCGGGATCGGCTAAATGAACGTTGATTGGATTAACGTTCGCAAACGATTTACAATCATGCGCCACTGGCAGAGTGCGAAAACTCTTTCTGCGTGACCCTTTCTCTTTTTCCCCCGAGAGGGCTCTCTCTCTCTCTCTCTCTAGCGCCAAGCGTACTTGCCGGACGAATTAGGGCCAATTACGGGGCGCATATTGTACATGCAGGCGCTGGAGGAGGGGGGGGGGACCCTATGAAGATTAAATGATGATCGGGCATTACGCTCCTACGGGGCAGGCTCTGTTGGGCGCAGCGTAAAACAAAACGCACCGGCCACCGCCCTCGAGCGGATGCAAATCACTCGCATCCGGATGGATGCATTTTAGATCGAATTTGAATCAGAAGCAGCTCAAAAAAAAAGCGCAATGCTTGCAGCCACTTCAAGGGAAGCAGAATCGCTTCCTGTCGTTTAGTGCTGAGTTTGATTATCTTAGCGTGGAGAGCAACAACAAAAAACGTGTGTGTTCTGCTTCCTGTTTCTGCGCTTAATCTGTATCTGTTTCCGCTAACGTTTACAGCGAACTTGTCATTTGTCTAGAATGGAGTTGAATTTGCATTCGCGGATCGACGTATCGATCTAGACGCGTTGTGGCATTGACTGATGGAGAAGATGGTATTGGAAAGCGTAACGCAATTATATGATAGGAAGAATGAAGAAAATGTATTGTTTTAATTTTAAGTTCAAAATATTCCAACCAGGATAAATAAAGCGATATTGAAGTGCTAACGATGTGATTTGTAGTGCATATTGCCTAGCTTTTACAAAAAAAAAACAATCAATCAGCCGGAAGTTATACAATCTGCACACATAAACTGTGCACATGTTTGCGCATTTGTGCATTTGCTGATATATGTTAAAAATAGTTTAAGTGTCTCTACTAGTGTTGGGTAATAGAGATTCAGATTCATGAATCCGAACGAATCTTTGAACTGAATGAATGAATCTGAATCTTAGAAACAAAGATTCATGAATCTCTAGAGATTCATGAATCTCTAAAGATTCATGAACACTATGAATTTCTAGAAGATTCATGAATCTCCTGAATCTCTAAAGATTCATGAATCTTATGAATCTCTAGAAGATTCATGAATCTCGTGATTCTCTAAAGATTCATGAATCTCATGAATCTCTGGATATTCATGAATCTCTAGGGATTCATGAATCCTGTGAATCTCTGTAGATTCATGAATCTTCAGAGATTCATGAGATTCATGAATCTATAGAGATTCATAGGATTCATGAATCCCTAGAGATTCATGAATATCCAGAGATTCATGAGATTCATGAATCTTTAGAGATTCACGAGATTCATGAATCTTCTAGAGATTCATAAGACTCATGAATCATTAGAGATTCATGAATCTCCAAAGATTTATGAATGATTCTGAATGAATCCTAAAAGAAAGATTCATGAATCTGAATCTCGTCGAAAGATTCATAAGACACAACATTAGTCTCAACTGTCGATTAAAGATGAAACTTGTGATCGATACTATATATTATTGTAAAAAAAAATATTAAAAATGCTTAAGATTGAATTAAAATGAATTTAATTCTCCAATTGAATCAATGTTTATGAAGATTGACTAAATGGAACGCTACTGATGTATTTCGAGTACAGATTGCATACATTTAGGCTGGTTGAGAAAATTAGCAAAAAACTATGCAATGTGAATATACCATAAGCATTTTAAGGCTAGAAATTGATTTAAAAGCACTTAAGCGGTATACAGATTGTACCAGCAGTAAGTTACAAGCGTCTAGGTAATAAGATTTCGAAACCGAAGTGTTAATCGAACGATACTAGTAGATTAGCTCAGCCGGTTTTTTATCTCTAGTAATCGACTTCACCCTATTGTCTCCAGTTTTTCAGGCTTTAGGAGGAACAAACCGTACCTCTTCTTATATCATCCCTGCCAGGTGCTTTATCTTTGGAGGAAAAGCACCAGCCCACACAATCGGCCACACAATTGCATCCGCTATCGGGATCGCATCGACGACACGCCATCCCCGGGCGCTGATGAGCGCCGCCGCATTTGCATACGCGCGCTGAGGCTGCATGCGTTTTCGACGCCATTGTCGACGTTATTATTAGCCTGCGACGGAACGGAATAATCGAAACCGAGCACGGGGGACAACTCTGATGGGCAACAATTGATCGGTCGAGCGGTCGAACAGCAGCAGCAGCAGTGAATAATTGCACATGTGCACTTAGAATAATTCATTTACTGCAAACCCCGTGGATGGCGGGAGAGGGCGAGAGAGCAAAGGTTAGCGTGGATCGCGAGCGGTGATGGTGGGACAAGTGCCGTGTATGTCGTTTATACTTTGAGGTTCACATCTTCATTTTTTTCCATCGGGCTGTCTTTTCTTAATACCAAACAAATGGACGATGATGACGAATGTCTGAGCTTAGCACGAAGGTTTATTGCATCATAAATTTGTTCCGTGCGTTATGCTTTATCACTAATGCAAGGAGATGCTTATTTTTGCTTATTTTTGTCAAATGCAAAACCACTTTTTCTTGTTTACTTTTATTTCAACTGGCCTGCTATCAAAAACACACCAAGGGTTCGCATCGTTTGCGCCAGCTCCAGCGGGCGGCTTTGTGTGCGTCCGTGCCGCAGTGTCTGAGAGTGCGCGCGCCCGCGTCTTGGGCCACAGCACACACAAGAGTCGCGCACACGTATTTGTCGGGCAATTTGTGATCGGATCGGCAATGTGCGTTTGTGTTTTAGATTTTTTTTGCCAAGCGCATGCTCGCTGGCCGCTGGTGCAAACTGCATCAAAACTCGATCGGGCGGCGAAGGCTTATGTTGCCGCCGACTCCGACTCCGTCATATCGCCGTCATCGCATCCCTTCGTCACCGTCTTCCACCCTTGGGGCTTCACTCATTTGTGATTACAATCGTCGACTAAACGCTGGTCGGGGTTATCCGGTGGTGGTTTGTTTTTTTTTTGTATGTGGTTGTTGCAAATCGTTCCCCTCGCACGTTTGCTACCCATGCTTGGATGATATTTACTGATGCGCTTTTGAGCAAACTGCACTTTGCGACCCCTGCGACGGACCAGTGTGACAGACTCACGTTTAATTGTTGCTAGCAGCGTCCGAAGCTTCGGTGCAACGGAGCAGGGCGAGAAGCAGAAGCTAACGGAGTCGAACAAAACGTGTAGCGTCTGTTAATCGGATCAATGTTTAAACATGTAGAAAAATCTCTATCACCAAGTGATTTTGAATTTATCGACAAATTACTATTTATTTATTTACTTATTCATTTACTAACAAGCATATCTGATACCAACCGTCCTAATAACATAGGTCTGAGAACGAATAGGAATAGAATACGAATCTCACATACACTGAATCTAAAATACGTCCCAAGTTGATTAATGGACATGTTGAAGTCCATTTCAATATGTAGCATATTAAAATAATTGACAATATGCTTAAGAGAGTCAGAAGTACATCAATGTGTCCAAAAGAAACTTCTTGACCTTAATGTTCTTCCAGGTTACTTCTACTTGCTTGATGCAACAATCTCAGTTAGCCATTTCTGCCATTTCTGGCATTCATTAGGTGCGTTCACACGATACGATTTCTGCTCGAATAACTACGATGCGCTAATCTTTTTGTCAATGTATTGGTGAGTCGAGTATAGTTGGGCAATCTTTTTCGAGTAGAAAAGATTGTCCAGTTTTGGCGGACAGCATGAATCTTTGCTGTGAATTTTTTGACAAGTGCCGTGTATGGCGTTTATACTTTGAGGTTCACGTCTTCATTTTTTCTTCGATATTCCGCGCCAGCTCCAGCGGGCGGCTTTGTGTGCGTCCGTGCCGCAGTGTCTGAGAGTGCGCGCGCCCGCGTCTTGGGCCACAGCGCACACAAGAGTCGCGCACACGTATTTGTCGGGCAATTTGTGATCGGATCGGCAATGTGCGTTTGTGTTTTAGATTTTTTTTTTGCCAAGCGCATGCTCGCTGGCCGCTGGTGCAAACTGCATCAAAACTCGATCGGACGGCGAAGGCTTATGCTGCCGCCGACTCCGTCATATCGCCGTCATCGCATCCCTTCGTCACCGTCTTCCACCCTTCGGGCTTCACTCATTTGTGATTACAATCGTCGACTAAACGCTGGTCGGGGTTATCCGGTGGTGGTTTGTTTTTTTTTTTGTATGTGGTTGTTGCAAATCGTTCCCCTCGCACGTTTGCTACCCATGCTTGGATGATATTTACTGATGCGCTTTTGAGCAAACTGCACTTTGCGACCCCTGCGACGGACCAGTGTGACAGACTCACGTTTAATTGTTGCTAGCAGCGTCCGAAGCTTCGGTGCAACGGAGCAGGGCAAGAAGCAGAAGCTAGCGGAGTCGAGCAAAACGTGTAGCGTCTGTTAATCGGATCAATGTTTAAACATGTAGAAAAATCTCTATCACCAAGTGATTTTGAATTTATCTTCTAGTAATCGACTTCACCCTATTGTCTCCAGTTTTTCAGGCTTTAGGAGGAACAAACCGTACCTCTTCTTATATCATCCCTGCCAGGTGCTTTATCTTTGGAGGAAAAGCACCAGCCCACACAATCGGCCACACAATTGCATCCGCTATCGGGATCGCATCGACGACACGCCATCCCCGGGCGCTGATGAGCGCCGCCGCATTTGCATACGCGCGCTGAGGCTGCATGCGTTTTCGACGCCATTGTCGACGTTATTATTAGCCTGCGACGGAACGGAATAATCGAAACCGAGCACGGGGGACAACTCTGATGGGCAACAATTGATCGGTCGAGCGGTCGAACAGCAGCAGCAGCAGTGAATAATTGCACATGTGCACTTAGAATAATTCATTTACTGCAAACCCCGTGGATGGCGGGAGAGGGCGAGAGAGCAAAGGTTAGCGTGGATCGCGAGCGGTGATGGTGGGGGGCAAATAAAGTTGCATTCGAACGGGACGAGCTGGACACGCTACAGCCCGTGCGCGTCGTCTAATGAAGCCTGAGACGGCTGGCTTCGTCTTGTCGCGCACACACTACATACCCTCGCTCACTTGTGGCGCGATCGCGGCTGTGCATCGCTTATGCAATCAGGCAGGCAGGCAGGCTTCAAGGTTAGCAGCGTTCGCGATTTCCTGGGCTTCGATATTCCGCGCCAGCTCCAGCGGGCGGCTTTGTGTGCGTCCGTGCCGCAGTGTCTGAGAGTGCGCGCGCCCGCGTCTTGGGCCACAGCTGAATCTTTGGTACTGAATGGTGATCTGCTACCCTCCAATAGCGATCAGCTTCAAATGAATCTGACAGCTCCGCATGGGGAAATTATATGTCCATGCATGCTATACCACCGTGCAGATTTGAAGTGACAGCATGTCGATTGTCGTTGTTTACAAAGTGTATTTGGACTGGCAGCTGGTTTATACAACCGAACTTTCTGCAATAAATCGCATTTAACAGGTTTAAGAATTGATTGATTATTTTTTTTTATTAAAGAATGAAACAAGGTTACACTTGTTTATTGTTTTATCAAAATGGAACCAGCACCGCGCAGAAAAAATACATCGAATACCGAATGATGTGAATCAACCCTTCAAATTTGCACGGTGGTATAGCATGCATGCACATGTAAATTCCCCATGCGGAGCTGTCAGATTCATTTGAAGCTGATCGCTATTGGAGGGTAGCAGATCACCATTCAGTACCAAAGTGCGCGATTCACAAAAAGCTG
>KZ071741.1:129278-142168 GCA_002091845.1 Anopheles cracens | reverse complement strand
ACGCTCGGTACAACTCTCCCGCATGCTCTGTCGCTTCGGTATCGTCTAATGTCGCTCCCTGACGGCCACGGGTGCACTTAATTGTTCCACTAAAGAGAAAAAAAACGTCTTGTTCCGTGGCTTGTTGACACATTATCATTACCGAACGAGCCGCAGCTGCAAATCGTGGCGGCCACCCCAACTTGTCAGCCCCATTTGATTTCGCGTCGCGCTGTTCGCAGCTAGATGCACAATTCTCAACTCGCCGCAAAATGCTAAAAGCCCTCCGAGTGGCTCTGAAGCAGGCTACTCAAAGCACGCTGCCACAGATTGATCGTTCGGCGATCGGTGCTGTGACACATGTATAGAAAAAAAGGCACCCAAGAAACCATCCACACGTGGTCCGGTTTGTAGTAGATGTTCTGCTTCTTTTTTCCCTCCATATAACGCTCTCCCACCCAGTGCTTCCTTTAGTACAGAATGGAAGTAAAGGATGAAAAAAACGAAATCCGTGTGGTCACGGTGGGCTCGTAGGCGGGCAGGCCGCCCGGGCATCGATCTGCAACTCATCGCCCCATCAAATCGGCATCCTTCGGCGAGGGATCGGGCAGTTTGAACGATCATTAAATGATATGTGCATTCATTGTTATTTATCTAGTGTCATTTTTCGCCTCCGGTGCGCGCACACGGCGTGCTCCGGTAGCGCGTTCGTGCTGCTCACCCCGCGCACGATCATGTTTACTTTAAAGCAATTTCCGACCGCCGATCCGCGCGCCACCCAGCGCGCCTCCACCGTGAGTGAGCATAACGCGCTCGAGAAGTGGTCGCGAAATGGCTCCACTCCGCTCCCAGCGGCCCTGCCGACCGTGACATGTGGCCGGGGCCAGTATAAAATTGCAGCATAAAATTTTTATTAATATGCGCACCTCGTCGCGGGAAATCGGAACGGAGACGAATCGAATCGATACGTGCTCGTGGAACTCCCGGCCACCGATCGGAATGATTATAACGCGCCGAGCGCAGCGTCGTCGGGTAGGATGGAAGCGCAGGAAAACTAAACAAAATTGAGAGAGAGAAAAAAAACAAACACACACACCGGTCTGGAAAGGGGGGTTTGCTATTGTCAAGGTTAGGGTGTAGTAATGATCGGAAAAATTACAGCCTGGCCCGGCGGTTCTGGGGGCCCCCCGTCTGCTGGGCGAACGCGGGCGTGTAAAGTGGAGCATGATGAGTGCAGAATAATCAGCCATAAATGCACACACACACACCGGTCTGGAAAGGGGGGTTTGCTATTGTCAAGGTTAGGGTGTAGTAATGATCGGAAAAATTACAGCCTGGCCCGGCGGTTCTGGGGGCCCCCCGTCTGCTGGGCGAACGCGGGCGTGTAAAGTGGAGCATGATGAGTGCAGAATAATCAGCCATAAATGCATGCATCACACCGGCAAAGGTTAAAGGTGGGTCCGATGTTTTATTCATGCCGGCGCGAGCACGGGCTAGTTTTAGCAAGTTTTCTTTTCGCGCTTTTTTTTGCCGAGCGTGTTGTTAATGGCATTTTTATAGCGACATAAAGAACTGGTTGCTATTTATTGGTTGTTTAATTAATTTTGCAATAAACTGCTGTTAAGATGGATTTATTGGTCGCTGAAGTCTGAAGAAATTGTATTAGAAATACGCGAAAAAAATACTGAAAGTAAAGTTCATATTGAAAAGGCAGTTTTGTAGCTTATTGTTTTTTTTTATGAAAAAATTTAATGCTTTATTTTAGAAGAAATAATCTTCTAAAACAAAAATTGGAGGGTTATGTTCTGATCGTGTAATCAAATAATATTAAAACCCTACGTTGATTGGTATTGACAAATTTCAGCTTATTACTAATTAAATTAGCTTAATATTTCTCAACAGATATATTAACTCTCATGTGTAAACATACTATTTATAGGTAAATTTAATTTATAGTTTCCTATAAATACACCCTTTGCCACCTCTTAATGAATGCCATGCAGCTTTTTGTGAATCTTTGGTACTGAATGGTGATCTGCTACCCTCCAATAGCGATCAGCTTCAAATGAATCTGACAGCTCCGCATGGGGAAATTATATGTCCATGCATGCTATACCACCGTGCAGATTTGAAGTGACAGCATGTCGATTGTCGTTGTTTACAATTTTTGACGACAACTCTTTTTAAGAATTGCCGCTTTTCTGTTGTTTGCTGTGACTCTTTTCTTTTCACCAGTTGTTTTCTTGGGAGTTCACTCTAGTTTCAACGTTACTGGTAGTAGATTTTAATCTATTTCAATCTATTTCAACGCTTTTATGAGTTGTTTTACTCTTTACGATAGTGGAGAGGGTCATGCGTGTCGAATATTCAAGGTCGTGAGCAATAAGTGAATAATAATTTGTAAGTTTGTTTGGTTGCTAAACTAGTTCAAAAGTGTTTCATGTTGAAAGTATGTGTTCGATAATTCAAACTATTTAATTTGATCACATTTTCCAACAGAGGGCGTTAGTACATACTAAGCACTCAAACGTCAACACAAAGACGTCAAAACAGACTCATTTTAAAGCCGAAACCATGACATATCAAGGAAACTTCTCTTCAATGCTTTTAGTATTGAAGTAGTTAACCAGAATGACTTCTTGCTGTCTTTAATTAAATTGAAAATAATAGTGACAGTGTATGAGCAACAATCCATACCATACATCACGAAGTCCCTGGGCGTTGGGAAAGTCGAAAAAGCGTAATCAAACATTGCCCCACAGTCAATCATAATTTTATCAATCCAACTCCCCCAACTACCGTTTCCACATCCGAAAACGCCACTGGCGAGCAGGCAAATCGCTATCCGCCGTTCCGTGTCTCGTGCCCGTACGTAAACAAGATCCGCTCTGCGCGGGCAAGGAATCGTGATATTCTAACGCGAACATCGCGGTGGCGATCGGAAACTGGTTTTCGCGGTGGTAAAACCGGCTCCTTCACATGCAGCCCGGCTTGCGTAGTAGTAGCGTCAGCACCGCGCGTGATTACCTGCCTCGGACGCGTGACGTGTGTGTGTTTGAGAGTCTTTAAGCGGCTCGAACGCTCGCCGAGATGGACATCATTTGGCGCGCAAAAGCCACCAACACCCAACCGCAAACAACAACACTCGCTCGTGACCAGCTCGTTGCGTCCAGCTGTTTGAGCGCAGCGTTTGGGGGGGGAGATACATGTGGAGCCCGATGTTCTTGTGGTTTTGGGGAAGCCGGTTTTTTTTGCATAAAGTTGCACAAAGAAATAATCATGCTGCGCTGCGCGATGCCTGTGCCGTTTGCACGCGCACAAAACCCTTCGGCCAAACGTTTTGCAACCGACCGGACTGAGCCGGTCGCTGCAACGCTCGCGCGGTCAGCAACCGCGGCAGCTGAACTCTGGCTTCCGTCAACAAAACGGTAGGCGGACGGCGCACCGTGCGAGATTAAGTGGACAAGTACTCCTTTTCAAGGTTTTGTTTACGTTTCGCGCGCAGTGTGCTCTTTTCTACTGCTTTACAAGGGGGTCTTGAGAAGAAAATGCAATAGTTTGGAGACAGTATAAGGAGCTGAATGTGTTTGAAGAGTGATAAGACTCATTTTATGTTGATGTTGAGTCTGTATTTTTATTTTATTTTAGTTTTGACGACAACTCTTTTTAAGAATTGCCGCTTTTCTGTTGTTTGCTGTGACTCTTTTCTTTTCACCAGTTGTTTTCTTGGGAGTTCACTCTAGTTTCAACGTTACTGGTAGTAGATTTTAATCTATTTCAATCTATTTCAACGCTTTTATGAGTTGTTTTACTCTTTACGATAGTGGTAGGAAAGCGTCCTGGGGCCAGTAATTATGCAAACATCATAACTGACTGACGGACGGACGGAGTATTAACTCACGCTCAGGTAGCCGATAATTTGCTAGCCAATCAATCCGATCCGTTTCGGGATGCATTAATCCCGCGCGCGCCTATGTCTGTGTGTCGGGGATGCGACTTTCTCGGTCGAGCCGGGCACGCGCCCGACTCGAAATGTGCCAATGGGTAGAGAGGCGGGCTAGATAAGGGGACACGGTCGCGCGCTACAGCGTAATTATATCCCTATTGATGAGATACCTCACCGCCGAGAGTGATAGGTGATGACCCCTTTACCCTGAAGGGCTGGGACGATCGAGTCGATGTGCCTATTTTTTTTTCTCTCCTCTCCAATAACAGGAAGAGAAAGACTCATCCTCATCTTGCGTGTTGCGTTGCCCCGGTGTCAACAATGTGTGGCGAGTTGTTGGTTAGGTTAGCTTTCCAGCGTGATGCTGCGTCCACATCCACCGTCCAGTTCTAGGATCCGGGCGCAGAGGGCCCAATTGAAACGGATGGTTAATTTATGGTTCGCGCTCAAGCCATCGTTGCAGTCTCCATTATCGTCCGGCCGAGCGGTGGGCACGGGCGTCGCGAGCTGTTATGCAATCGGCCCGGGCGCTCCCGGGACCCGTGTGGTACAAGTGTAAATATTTTATTATTATAATCACAAACACTTGCCCCCCGGGTGGTTGTGGGGGGGCCGTGTCGCTGCGAAGCGGTCACGGGTGGCACGACGGCGATGATGGTGATGATGATGGGCAGCATGTTTTATTACCCTCCCCGCCGCGGAGAGAACGTCCGAGAACAATATCGGCCGCGCAAAGGGACGGGGATGGATGTGCATTTGTGTGCTATTTTGCTGTTGCCGTCACGTCAATAAAGAAACATTGGGCACAACTTCGGGCAGCGGGCGCCATTTTCCACTTTTGAATGCATTTTTCATTAGTTTTGTCCTTCTAAATAGATGATCCACCGGTGTTTACACTCTTTACACTCCTTGCGAAACCCATCCATCATGCAGAAGTTTCCAACTCACGCACACACCATTCGTAAAGCCTCCCTGTTTATCGCGCAATAAACGGGCGTTGAGTATATTCGCCATTTTTATGAGTTCAGGGCCAGGTGGGCATCAATCCGATCCGTTTCGGGATGCATTAATCCCGCGCGCGCCTATGTCTGTGTGTCGGGGATGCGACTTTCTCGGTCGAGCCGGGCACGCGCCCGACTCGAAATGTGCCAATGGGTAGAGAGGCGGGCTAGATAAGGGGACACGGTCGCGCGCTACAGCGTAATTATATCCCTATTGATGAGATACCTCACCGCCGAGAGTGATAGGTGATGACCCCTTTACCCTGAAGGGCTGGGACGATCGAGTCGATGTGCCTATTTTTTTTTCTCTCCTCTCCAATAACAGGAAGAGAAAGACTCATCCTCATCTTGCGTGTTGCGTTGCCCCGGTGTCAACAATGTGTGGCGAGTTGTTGGTTAGGTTAGCTTTCCAGCGTGATGCTGCGTCCACATCCACCGTCCAGTTCTAGGATCCGGGCGCGCGGTTCGACGTGATCCTTCGGGAAGGTGGCACAAGGCGCGCGGGCAAGGAATCGTGATATTCTAACGCGAACATCGCGGTGGCGATCGGAAACTGGTTTTCGCGGTGGTAAAACCGGCCCCGTACGTAAACAAGATCCGCTCATCCCGTTAACCCTACCCGCGCCCCCTCCCCTGGTCGTAAGGTCAGCGCAGCGCGCATTTAAATCACGCAAAAGCGCGACTCGCGCGAATCGCGTGGACGAAAAGACATAATCGATATTGACCAATTCGCTAAGTGCCCGCAACCACAGCAACCAATTTCTTATGCCCACCACCACCGCACGCCAATCACCGCCAACCACACACACACACACACACTCTGAAGAAACGGGCATCCCCATCCCTTTCGTAACCGAGCGGACTGATCGCGAAGTTTGGAGAGGTGGTGTGCATTAAAAATCGTTATGACCCCGCACAGTGAGGGTGTGTCCTGGTGCTTGGTGGACACCGTTTCGGCTTCAAGGTGAGGGATTTGATTTTGTACGGCTGTGTGCGCTGCAAGCCAAACCGACTCCAGATTAGACGTCCGGTTTCGAGGCCAACGGGGATCAACGAAGGGCTGCCCACCGCATGTGGTGGGTTCGAGCTAATTGAATATTTGACCACCTTAACTCGAGACCACGACGTAGGAGCAAGCGGGATTTAAGATCAATTGGAGGGCGTTGGAAAAACAAACCGAATGGGCTTCGCCTAAACGGCCCGCGGAAACAGTAGCACGCGTGTGTGAGTGTGGCGTAAGCCTTGCGTCTTGTGTTTGGGTCTGCTCTGAGTTTAATTTATTATAGGTCTGATGTTCGGAATTGCAACTTTGCAGCAGTCCGCTGCATAAGTAGTATTATTCACACCGTCTCTGTGTGTTTTACTGCAAAAGCACCGGTTTCGAACAGCCGAAAGTAAGGCAGGGTGCGTTTTAATGGGCTAGCTACCTAATCCGTTCGGGGTTGGAATATTTAACGGCATAAATAGGCTTCGTATGGTCGTAATACGACACTGTGCGTACAGGTTTCTTCAGGCGGCCATCATCCCGGATCACTCAAATGGTACGTACCTGTAACGAAAGCGAAGTGAAACAGAAACTGATTAGCATCAAATCCATCCGTGTAGCCTCTTTCATGCGTGGATGATTACAGAAAATGGATAAAAAATCAATAGAGCACCCGAAAGGGCACGGGATGGGATTCATCAGGTGAATGCGAGCTTCCCCTAACTTCCTTCTGCGAGAAACGGTAGACAAAGAGAGAAACATTTCACCCATGTGTGAACTGGGTCCCACCAGTCATCCTTTTTTGATCGCGCATCGGAACAGAAGAGAATGTGGCGAGTGAAAAAAAGAAGGAGAAAAACAGCCCCTGATAAACGCACCGTTGTGCAGTGGAATTGCACCGAAACTTGCACCAGATGGTCCGCATCTCCCAGCCCTGGCACGGTTCGGGCTGTATTGAGCCCCTAATTTACTGCCACTTGTGGAAAACGCACTTCGCATCGTGTCGAGGCAGGTCCTTCAGCAGTGAAAGGATGCCTGCCGGGAGGCATCTAGGATCCTTCCAGCCTGCGGTGCAAGGTTCAAGTGCTGGTGCTGCTGCTCGCCTCGGGCCTGCTCTCGAATTACAGCCCGAATCCGTGCTCTTATCTACACTCACCATCCTTAGCGTTTTACGTCGGTTGAGACAACACCCAAATAAAAAGAGCGGATGATCATGTGAGCGAGAAAAAACCATCATGCAGTACAAACACACGCACGGAAGCTTCGACTGCCGATTGCCGAACGTGACCGGAGATGATTGAGGACATCGCTGCCTTCCTTTTTTTTTGTTGCTCCTTTCTTTCCTCGCCAGTGCGCGCATCTACGCGTGTCCTTCGGGCGGGAAGCGCGGCCGGATTCGATTTTACGATGCACGCGCGTGTAATTTCTCATACTTTACATTCTCGTGCACGCTCAACGCAGACGACGCGGCGTACGGTTACACACAGGATCGGGTGTGTTCGGGTGTTCGCCAGAAGCTTGCTAGAAACACGGTAAACGAGCCTCCTGGTGCCTGCTGGTGCTGCTCCTATCTGTCGTAGGTTTGAAAGGTTGTCGGACTTGCAGGAGGTACCCGTTTGACGCGAGTTGACGCTCGGGGGCCGCGCGAAGTGTGAACGTGAGGGATGGGTGCCGCAAGTGCAAGTGACAAAACTTGTAATGCCCGCGTGGAAGCGTGTAGGAGCCACGGGGACATTGCGTGCTGCCTGCTGGCAGAAGAAAAAAAAAACGAACTGAAACCTGAACCGGGCCGAGAAACGGGGCAAGATATCCGAGGACATCGTGATGTTGGCCCACGCTTCGGTGCTTAATTTTTCATCCCAATCACCCGGAGCGGATCGAATCGGACCAACTGGTAGCGGAGAAGCGGTTTTATAGCTATTTTATTTCGTACTTTACAGAACTCACGGCAAGCGATAGTACAAATGCGTGAAAGCTGTACAGGAACATGGATTAGATCATAGGACACATGTTTTTATCGATCCATAGTGGATTTTACTGTAGGAGAATTAATGACGCATAAGCGTTGCTGCTTCGTAGCCTACATGGATGAGGCACTGGAACATCCGAGCTGTTCCTGCGCGGGTTCGAATCTCGTTTGTGCTAGTTGTCAAGAAAACTTTTCTTTACGTTTTTATTCCCTCCCGAAACTATACAGATCATATATTCAGTATTCCAATTTGACTTTCTTAATCTTAATCTCCCCGCTAAGTCATCATGAAAAGAAGCGTTTGTGTGAACAAGCGATGAAAAATAAAATAGAAATTAAAATCAATTACATTAACTCTATCCCAAGAAAGGATCGCTTTGCACAACTTGCTCTCGTGTACAACCAGATACAAAACAAACATCCCAACCGGGCGGGCGGGCAGGCCACACGCAAATGAGAATAATATGCAATGAATAATGCATAGCAGCAGCAATATTACACCCCTTTTTTGTGCCGATATGCAGCCGAGAGTAACTAATTAATCGGCGAGACAGCGGTACTACCGGCAGTGGCGCTACCGGTTTGTACTACCTCCCAAACGAATTTCAATATTTACAACCCCATAGTACGAGACGGTGGTGTAATTCTAGCTCTTAATTCTCGCGAAAGTTTGTTTTGCCATTCGCAGCCGCCGCCGCTCGCCTATTCGGTGGCGAAAATCGATGGGTAATTAATGTTATTAGACGAAATTATGAAACGTAGCACGCGAAACCGGCCAGCGCGCGGTAACGAGCACTCTTGCCACAGAGTGTGCGTCTTTAATGCCAGTGATTTGCCATCTGGCCACCACCCCGGTCCGGGATGTCCACCGACGCGTGCAGCCGTCCCGGCGTCTTCCGTGTACGCGGAGGAAAAATTAAACTAATTTCACCCACCGCAACTCGTTCGTTCGTTCGCAACGGTCGCTTTGCAGAACTCGCCCGGGCTTATGCAATAGGGCGAAGGAGTGCAAGAATAGGACGAGCGCGGTGCGTTGTTGATCAGCGATCAGGAGCCCGATAGGGATAAGCTTCGGTTCTGCTGTTTGCGTTAGATAGGAGCGCAAGAAGAGAAAAAACTCCGGTACGATTCGAAGAAAGGCTCAATTGAAACAAAAACACCCATCAATCTGCAGGTCGGCCCACACGGCGCAACACATAAACGCCCCTATAAAGCATGCCGCAGCGCGGGGTGCTACAAATTATACGATCCGTTTCCTTCGATCGACACCTTTGTGCTTGCGCTTGCTGGCCACCGAGAAGGAGATCCAGGCGTTACGAAACCGAGCGTCGCCGCACGGCCAAACGTCTATTAATTTAGCTTAAATCCGAAGCGGCGCCGTGCGTGTTTGTGGCGGGGAAAAGTGCGGGAACTACAAATCAGGTGGCAAATTGGTGGAAATTGGCTGCCCTTAGCCTTCTTTAGCGAGGGAAAAGTGCCCGCTTTCGATAGACGGTAGGGCGCCCTCCGGGATCGATACGTTCGATCGCGACGGAGAGGAGAGAGAGAAAAAAAAACACACACCTCAGCGAGAACCATAAACACACAAACGAGGCAAAACGGTTGTGGGGAGGGCCTCCTCCCCTGAGCCCTTCTCCCCATCTCGACGGATTAATACATCAATTCAGCACCGCGGTTTGGGCCACCGCACACACACACACGCGCGAGCGCACCGCGAAAGACGCGATCGCGCAAAGCACCGGGGCAAGAAAGGGATCGCGCGAGCGCAATCATCGCGCGGCCGACACACAATGAGCGTCGCGTTCGAACGCGCTCCACAGGCCTTGAAGACGTGGCGAACGGGTAGGAGGGTGGTCCTGCAGTGCCCGCTGCAGCAACTGCACCCGAACTGCAGCCGTACGTGCACTCTCCAGCCCGAGCGCTGACGCGAGCGAGATGGTGCCAGCAGAGTAAGAAAGAAGCCTATAATAAGCATATGTTTATAGCGGGAATAATTTATGAAACGCACACACACACGCGCGCACCGCTCTTGCAGGGCGAAAACCAGAATCGCACGTTCGCATGTAACAGGTGGGGGGTGGTTGGTGGATATTCGCGACAACGCGAGGACTCTTGGCAGCGCACGGGGAGTTCTTGGCGCTGGCGAAGGAAACTGCGTCGTAGAATTGAAACTTCTAGGCTTCGAGGGAGGCTTCTTGGTGGTGGAACGGGGGAAGAGGGAGGTGAGGGGAGGGGTGGTGCACTGCAACCTACTGCACCCACCGACACCACCGACACCGCAGGCGTAACGCTGCTGACGATCGGAGTTAGACAAAGAGCGAAGGATTGGATGTTTATGTCCGATCGCTAGCCTGATTGCACTGGCAGTGCGCAGGCAGGCGTGTCGAACGGATTCGTGTTTTATCACGATTTATAGGGTTTATTATACGTTTATATAAAACGGTTATTGTACTTTCATCGTAATGACTAAATATTTATTAGTTTTATCTATTAAATATAAACAACATTGGTAGTCGTACGTGAACAAACATGTCGTGGGTATTACCATTGAGTCCATTACACAAATTGAAGAAAAATAAACAGTACTACACATCAAACATTACAGATCAACTGTGTAAAGCAAGTTGTATTATGTCTGCAACACCTGTGTGTAATATTCTTGGAGTAATAATTCAAATAATATTTTTTGTTTCAAGTTTCTTCAAGTTTGTTTTTTAGGTTTTTTTTAAAGTTATTTATAAGTATGACTTACTGTCGTTTACCTTTACCCCTGGCCTACTAGGATGATATAATTTTAAATTAATATATTAAGATTACATAAAAATTTCGAAGAAGACACTTATCTCTAACATAAGAACATTGTAAATGAATTAGAAAAACACTGCCAGCAACTAAAAAAAAAACAATCTAAATTGGGATGACAGATTGGAATAGGCACGATCTAATGGAGCTAATACCACGTATTAAAGAGAGTGAGCTATAAGAGCAAACAACATGTTGCTAATATTGGAATATTGCGAGGATCGTTTCAAATTACCCAGGATATTCCAGCTGTGACAGTTTCTGAGAATAACCAAAGCTTTGTTCGTCTTCAACCCATCTAACTCGTCCAAGTTTGACGACTCTGAACGCAGCGAAACTGCGCAACGGCTACAGACTCCAAACGCGGCACACGATTATTAGCATCCCACCCCTGCGACGGTGCGTGAAATCTTGAGCAAAAACAGAACCTGCCCATCCGGGATGGGACGCGGGATCGCGTTTCCTGTGGCCCGCGATCATATCTTCCAGCCCGATACACGCGAACGACCGCCGCGGGGCGGACATATTATCCACGGCTAGGTGTTGGGCAGCACGCAGAGTGTCAATTCGACAATCCCCCCTACACACACACACACACACGGGCTCTGGCTGCTATGAAGTGCAGAAAAATAACCTCATCATTGCCAATCACACACAGAGCGCGCAATGGCTGTGTTTCGGAACGCACTGCAAGCGGGAGTTGTCCCTTGCCCCGCCATGTACCTTCCCCCAGCCCCCAAACCACCACCCCTCTTAAGGCGAAGTGATTAATGACGGCGAGTGACAAGTTGTGTTTCTTTCTTCATTGCAACGGCCCACCAGACGGCGACGACGACGACGCGCTTGGACCCTGCGATACCGTTTATTGGGCGTGCAGAGGGAGCACTTGCGCTGCGTTAGAAAATTGTCCTTTCTCGTACAGTGCCTCGGAAGGGGGGTTTCAGGTGTTCCGCTGCCCTGCTGGGGGAAAAGCGGAGAGATCGCATCGCAAGATTAGCGGATCGCGGTTTTTCGTCGATACGTTGCTGGCTCGTTTGGCGCGGTGTGATGATGGTGTGATTTGTTCTTTCGCTGCTCCCGCAGTACAGTGTTGCAAGACGGTGTGTGGATTTATAGATTGTTGACAGTGTGCGCTGGCACCTGAGGACCATATCGTCCGAGTGGAACAAGGCGGGAATGAGGGTATGAGTTTCATACCCTAGCTAGCAGGGCCTCGTAAGGATACAGGTCACACAACACCATCCTACATTTTCAAGATCCAAACACATTGCGAACATTATTTCAACTATTTCATTGCCAGCATGCATAAGCTGTAGTATGTAGCAGGTACAGGGAAAAAATGAGCTCATATGAATGTGCGGTTTGTTTATTGCAAAACGAAGTCTGCGACCGTAAAGTTGTCTATTTTGTTACCTTTTGAAACATTGTAGCTCGTTTTGAATGATTGAAACCAATTTCATACATTTTAATTTCTTAGCTTAACAATGAACTTCAGACTTAAGTTCTGAATTGAACTAGACCCTAGACGTTGCTTGTCCAAACATACTAACACACCTATAACTAAAGACTACCGGGCCCTAAGATATATCTTTGGAAGCTAGTAGAAGCTTCAACGATGCGTTATGTTTGAAACCTCTGTATTGTAGTGCGTTCTTCCAATGAGTTTGCATCAGTAGCCTGTTTTTACATGTAAATTACAAGAATTGAGAGACAAAAGAGCATTCACCAAGGGTGTTGTAAGAATGTTTTTGAAGAGACTAAACATTCTTATAACGAAAATGTTGCTAACCTTAGATGATGTCTAAATTGTGTATGTAGACCACAAAGAACTAATAAGAAATAAATAAATAAATAACTACAGTTTCGTTGTAATGATCATATACGAAAGAAGAAAATTCAAATAATAACCATCAACAGGTGCGTGAAAGTTTGTTTTAGTTAGCTAAATAAACTGCAACGTGCTCATTGCAACAATGTGGTAGAACACATTTGCTCCCAAAACAATCGTGATGGCACAAGAACACTCTCATACACTCCCCGGTACCCATCTGGCGAGTCGTACCGCTTGGTGCGAGCGTTTTGCATTCAAAATAAATCCACAAACAACAGCTTAACCGCTGGAACAACAAAAAAAAAGATACAATAAAACCCACTCTCTTCCCTATCGCCAGCGAGCAATCAATATCCGCGCGGCATCGTACCCGCATA
>KZ071741.1:87962-104144 GCA_002091845.1 Anopheles cracens | reverse complement strand
ACCGGAGGATATTTATATTTGCACGCACAAATGTGCCATAATTCCAGGTCAGCGAATACGATCCTCCGCGATCCCAGCGCGATCCCGTCTCAGCGTGTGCGAAATCATAATATTTACTGTGGGGGGAAAAAAAGAAACCCAATGCAACACTCTCCCAACGAAGGGGGACGAGAAAAAGATGGGTGTGCATTAACAACGGTGCGGTTAAAAATAAACCAGGAACCGTGCGCATTCGGCGATGGCTTGCACAGTCGGATCCATTCGCAAGCCGAGATCGAAGAAGGAAGCAAAAAATCATACGCACCGCGGAGTATGGGGGCTCGTTGCAAGGGAAGACAGATTCATTTCCCCTTTTTTTTCGATCGGTTGTCGGATTGTGTCTGCAAATCTCTCAAGAGCCCTCCTGATCTTCCACCCGAACGAAGCGAGCAGGGAAGCACAGGCAGAACATCCCAAATGTTTGCCACTTTTCATGCAATCGAGTACACTGAAAGCGACCGTTTGGTAGTTGCTTTTGCGTAGCGACTCGGGCATGTTTTGCGTGCGGAGCATAAAAATGCATAAAGGCAACAGATGAACCGGACGAAACATTGCAAAGCAAACGCACGCTGTGCACATTTCGGTCCGGCGTGAGCCGAAGATGGAATGGGTAGGAAATGCGATCCGATTTATGATAATTTAAGTGACAGTCCCGTCAAATGGTAACCAGATGTGTGTGTGTGTGTGTGTGTTTGTGCTTTTGTACGTGTGCTACGTTGCTGCCAACCGCGATGATGAAGCGCCCAGCGGCCCCCGGGGAAGCGCGATGCCCAATTGGCCAACCCTAACCGCAATGAAAGTGACGTATTAGCGCCACGTCGTTCGCATGAAGTGAAGGATCGGATCCGCAAACACGATCGCGATCGCTTCCCAGTTTCGTTCGTCGGCTTCTGCTGCGTTGGGGCAGCAGTGGATCGGTTACCAGCTTGCCCGGCTCGTTTCCATTTACTTTTTTTTTTTGTTTGGAGGGCCCAACTCGGAACGGTCGAAATGATTCACTTTCCACCCGACGCTGCGGTGGGAAGCAATAAGTCAGCCGAAAATCAGAACCGACCCCGAGAACGGCGCGGGAGGTAAATGATCGTTCGCCGGGCTGCGCTGCTTGGGAGGTGCCGACAACATTAAACAAATCATCGCTTCATTTGTGGAGCGCTGCTCGGCAGTGCGTGGATCTGTGGAGTTTCGATTTCAGATGCGCCACTGGCTGTCTGGTGATCTCTGATGGGCGAACATAGCCATACGTTACGAGCCAGTTTCAATGTAGCGCAATAGATTGCTAAATTATTTATGACATTAACTTGCAGGTCCGACTCGAAGGACCAACAGAGTAGTTCCTGGTGGAGAGTTAGATTGCACAGTGTTCCTGATGAACGGACTCCAACACTTTTTTTTTGTTGTTGCTTTCTTATGCTTAAGTTGTGCCTTTTTTCCTGAACATTTGTTCACATCTCAGCAGTGCCTTTTTTCTGTTTCGCCTCTTCCTCTCACGCACTTGGATTGGGTTTTTATATTAATTCTCATTTCCTCGTTTCCGTCCATCGTTTCGTCCGCAGGTCTGGGCGTTGTGCACACACACACATGCCTTGGGTCAACGCCAACCCGGGCCAATCAATCTTTTTCTGTTTTGCTCTTCTTTCGCCTGCGAAACAGAACGGATCCTCGCAGTCCGCAGGACGGCAGTGCAATTTGGATTTTAGCTTTTTCTTTCCTGGTTCCACATGTGTGAGTGTTTTTGTCCGTCTTTCTTTTCTTGTTCCTTACTTTTCAACATTTATTGCTGTCTCTTGGCGATGGTTCTATTCCTACCTCTTCTTCTCATTTCTGCTACTTCCGCTCACTTCGATCAAGTATCGATCGGTTGTCGGATTGTGTCTGCAAATCTCTCAAGAGCCCTCCTGATCTTCCACCCGAACGAAGCGAGCAGGGAAGCACCAAAAAAAAGGCCGAAGAAACGAAGAAAAGAACGTTCATTGTGTGGCGGATGCGGACAGTTTGTCCAACTCCAATCTCGCAGCCATTGGGGTTGGGGTGATGCACTTTGCGCGCATCTCACCCAACGCGACAGCGCGAAAGACAACGAGACACGAGATACAATTTGCTCAGCAGCGGAGGAGCAGCGAGCACGGACTTTGGAAAAAAAACCCTCTGACTTCTTCTGGCGAACGAAGCATCCGTGTGTTGAGTTGGTGGTTTGATACGGTTTTTTTTTGTTTCTCTCTCTCTTCACTCCACCATTCGTTTCTTCTGCTCTGCTTAGCCGCTTGATTCGTTCGATTTTGTATTTTTGTGTGTGTTTTTTTTCTTTTTTTTATCGTAAATGGTTTGATAGGTAATCTTCTCAGCAATACGTCAAAAAACTGGAACAAAATCATATGAACAAAAAGCTACTATAACTTTAGCTCCCTACATTTTCACCGTATTCATATCTTAAGAAGGAGCATGAGACTTTAAAACGTCGTTTAAAAATATGCTTATGGTGTTGAAGTTTCTTCTCTGAGTATCCCTCAATATTGTCTCTAAAGTTGTTGGAATAATCAAATCAATACCAAGTTTGGAATATCTTCTGAACCTTCCCACTAACTTTCAACAACAATCTGTAAGCAAAAGGCATAAATTCTCGAATTTGGTCGAATATTTTAAATGGTTAAAAACTGTTGAGCACATTTTGGAATATTTGAAACATTTGTCAAACATTCCTACCTTCAACAGTGAGTCTAAGAACGATAGTTCTCGTAGAGTTAAAACACTCTGTAAAATCTCGATATTTCCAATCGTTCTGAAGCGTTCTCCTGGTCGGCTCTAGCAGCCACTGACCCAACAGAACGAGCGGTACACATACGCCGTTCGCATGTTTCCTATCTGCGTGATGCACCCATCAAACGCGTCCTCCGCTGCACGTGTGCAGCAACTTCCCACTTTCGGGGGTCAGAAAACCAACGACGCCCGCGGGGGCAACGCAAAAGACCCTCCGAGCCTAAATCGGAACGGAACGGACGAATCGACGAAGATAAATGAATCGCAAGAGGGAAACCGCAACGAAGAGGACATGCACAGAGAGTGCAACACGGTGACGAGCGCTTCCAGGCACAAATCGAACCTCGCGTTTTGAGCCGTCGTCCAACGGGGCCTGCGGATACGTGTGAGAAAAAGGGAACGATTTTGCGGGTTGCCCAATTTCGGCCCCTTCCATCCCACCCACGGGCGCGGCTCCACGATCGCACCGTTTGGCGTGGTCCTTTTTCCAAAAAAAATCTTTACAGATCTTCCCAAGATAATATCTGTAATGTTCTTTATGAAACATCAATAAGTTGTTGGTATAAGTTTTAGACAAAGCTTTGAAGATTAAGATGATAATAGTGTCCCACCACATACCCCAGCATATTGCTCAGATGATCTGATAAACAATTTGTTTCACTTTACAATTTAAAAAAACACAGTCAAAAAGAAAGATATCAAAATCAACATCTAGATCTTACTTCTGCAGACTTCAAATTGGTCCCCTAGATTCCTTTGGGTCAGTACGGCAATTTCAAAAGCAGCAGACCACTACTTCCCATGTAGTGAAGAAACATAACGACAAGTCTCCTACATCCCTTTATATGTCAGTGTCCAAACTACCAGTCATCTCTAATACACTGCTTCGAGAATGGCCAATTTCTGTCTAAGTTAGTTATGTTGTTGTACAGGTGTCAAATCAGCTTTTTTTTCTTCCATCCCACCCACGGGCGCGGCTCCACGATCGCACCGTTTGGCGTGGTCCTTTTTCCAAAAAAAAGGCCGAAGAAACGAAGAAAAGAACGTTCATTGTGTGGCGGATGCGGACAGTTTGTCCAACTCCAATCTCGCAGCCATTGGGGTTGGGGTGATGCACTTTGCGCGCATCTCACCCAACGCGACAGCGCGAAAGACAACGAGACACGAGATACAATTTGCTCAGCAGCGGAGGAGCAGCGAGCACGGACTTTGGAAAAAAAACCCTCTGACTTCTTCTGGCGAACGAAGCATCCGTGTGTTGAGTTGGTGGTTTGATACGGTTTTTTTTTGTTTCTCTCTCTCTTCACTCCACCATTCGTTTCTTCTGCTCTGCTTAGCCGCTTGATTCGTTCGATTTTGTATTTTTGTGTGTGTTTTTTTTGTTGTTGCTTTCTTATGCTTAAGTTGTGCCTTTTTTCCTGAACATTTGTTCACATCTCAGCAGTGCCTTTTTTCTGTTTCGCCTCTTCCTCTCACGCACTTGGATTGGGTTTTTATATTAATTCTCATTTCCTCGTTTCCGTCCATCGTTTCGTCCGCAGGTCTGGGCGTTGTGCACACACACACATGCCTTGGGTCAACGCCAACCCGGGCCAATGAATCTTTTTCTGTTTTGCTCTTCTTTCGCCTGCGAAACAGAACGGATCCTCGCAGTCCGCAGGACGGCAGTGCAATTTGGATTTTAGCTTTTTCTTTCCTGGTTCCACATGTGTGAGTGTTTTTGTCCGTCTTTCTTTTCTTGTTCCTTACTTTTCAACATTTATTGCTGTCTCTTGGCGATGGTTCTATTCCTACCTCTTCTTCTCATTTCTGCTACTTCCGCTCACTTCGATCAAGTATCGATCGGTTGTCGGATTGTGTCTGCAAATCTCTCAAGAGCCCTCCTGATCTTCCACCCGAACGAAGCGAGCAGGGAAGCACCGGCAGAACATCCCAAATGTTTGCCACTTTTCATGCAATCGAGTACTCGGAAAGCGACCGTTTGGTAGTTGCTTTTGCGTAGCGACTCGGGCATGTTTTGCGTGCGGAGCATAAAAATGCATAAAGGCAACAGATGAACCGGACGAAACATTGCAAAGCAAACGCACGCTGTGCACATTTCGGTCCGGCGTGAGCCGAAGATGGAATGGGTAGGAAATGCGATCCGATTTATGATAATTTAAGTGACAGTCCCGTCAAATGGTAACCAGATGTGTGTGTGTGTGTTTGTGCTTTTGTCCGTGTGCTACGTTGCTGCCAACCACGATGATGAAGCGCCCATCCGCTCCCGGGGAAGCGCGATGCCCAATTGGCCAACCCTAACCGCAATGAAAGTGACGTATTAGCGCCACATCGTTCGCATGAAGTGAAGGATCGGATCCGCAAACACGATCGCGATCGCTTCCCAGTTTCGTTCGTCGGCTTCTGCTGCGTTGGGGCAGCAGTGGATCGGTTACCAGCTTGCCCGGCTCGTTTCCATTTACTTTTTTTTTGTTTGGAGGGCCCAACTCGGAACGGTCGAAATGATTCACTTTCCACCCGACGCTGCGGTGAGAAGCAATAAGTCAGCCGAAAATCAGAACCGACCCCGAGAACGGCGCGGGAGGTAAATGATCGTTCGCCGAGCTGCGCTGCTTGGGAGGTGCCGACAACATTAAACAAATCATCGCTTCATTTGTGGAGCGCTGCTCGGCAGTGCGTGGATCTGTGGAGTTTCGATTTCAGATGCGCCACTGGCTGTCTGGTGATCTCGGATGGGCGAACATAACCATACGTTACGAGCCGGTTTCAATGTAGCGCAATAGATTGCTAAATTATTTATGACATTGACTTGCTGGTCCGACTCGAAGGACCAACAGAGTAGTTCCTGGTGGAGAGTTAGATTGCACAGTGTTCCTGATGAACGGACTCCAACACTATAACTACTGGGATTGGTGCTATACCTATTCTTCTTCATTTTGATTTTGGTTCTTATTTTTACCTTATTTTTCAGTTTTTATCTCGAGTTTATTTACCGTCTTATAAAACTTTTCATTAGCTTTCACGAAACTAGGCAAAGTCAGGTTTTATTCGTTTCTTACTGTGCGAATTGATTAATATAATTCGGTGTTTATGCTTTGGTGATGTTCTTCAAATTGGAACACTATTTCAGAATGATATTATTATTTTAAACATTCCTATACCTGAATGACATATTGAACGTAACATAAAGCTGTTGAAAATATGTTGTAATAGCACTTTTAAAAATAGTCACTTGGTATTTACTGCGGATTTCAATACTGTCTGTGACAGAAGTCTTTCTGCCTACCTGAGCACCATAACTTGAAGTATCTTAGTCTAGCTAGAAACCAGAGCGTTTTGCGATATATAGCTTTATTAGTCTGGTGATTAGAGACTTCTGCAGCAGAGTACTCAATAATGTTAGATACTTTCTAATAAAGTTTTTAATTCTAATCCCAATCTCGATCTCATCGTCAAATAGTAATATGAAACAAATCAAATCATCTCCAAACCAATCATCTCGCGCCAACCGGGAAAAGGAGCTTACCGAAAAATTAGGTTAATCGTTTCACTGATGAGTTGAGGAGTCGAAATTCGGTCTTCTGGAACCGGGCTCGTTCTTTGTAGTTTGTGACGTGTGCCGTGTTTGTGCCTCCGGCCGGGTGACTAATGTTACGAGTGCGTGCGTGAAGGCAGAGCACCCATCCATCTGCAGGTGGTCATTTATGTGTGTGTGCGTTTTATGCAAACGAAGCGAATGGAACGAACGGTATCGTATTGCTCCGCGACCGCCGAAGCACGGCGACGTGTGCAATATTATTCATCATTTGATTACAAACCCGGCCGACGCCAGCTGCTAATCCGGAGTGATTTGGCTATAATTCTAATGCGCACTTTGATAGCGCCGATAGGGATTGATTGCGTGATCGCTTGATTAGTCTGATAAAACGATGAGCTAATCCAGAGGCAGATGAGTAAAGGAGCGAAGCTTACACCGTGGGAGACGTCAAAACAATGCAGGTCTACGTGACTTTTGGGAGAACAAAATCAGCTGTTATCAGCTATTGGATCATCGAGTGCGAGTTTCAAACTACACCTGATAAGACCGTTTGCTAAGTGTTGGCATCAACATATTTCGCAAAACCTCCCGTTCTTGTGGAACTCCCCATTCCCAATGTTTACTGCGTATTTATGCCAATAGTTCAAGCGTCTGTTCTCCCAAAACCGCAGCTCCGACAGAAAGTTTCGAGATCCCAGCTGATAAGGTAGTCGGTAGGTGCCGACTGTGACTGCGAGTGCAGGCTCCTTACACTGCCGTGTCTGAAAGATTCCAATCAGTTCGAGGTCAGTCTGACTCGCGCGTGCGTGTCATAAACTGCGGTTGACAGGAAGTCCCGGATCGGTTTGAGTTGGATGTACTCGCCTTGAGTGTGTCACATATTTGCGCTTTGGAGAAAGATGTATGGTCATCGCAAGGGTTGAAGGTCAACACGGTTTGTTTGTTTGTTCTGTACGGGTACGGTGCATTTGTTTTCTCGTTTTGAGGATATTGTTTTTAACCGCGCAGGGATAAGGCCAAACAGAGGTGAAAGAATGGCAGGAAATGCTCGGAGATCAAACATGTCGTACATATAGTAAAAAGTAATTAGAATAAATAAATAATAATATTTAATCTTTCAAATCATACGTCCCTACAAAACCATTATACTATCCCAGAAAGTATACAAACGTTAATGAAACAAACGTGCAAAATACAAAAAAAAAAATCCTATATCGCTTGGATATCCTTCCGAATGAAAATTTCTTCATTATGTTTGCAAAGGCAAATTGCCTATTAATGAGCTAAATTAAACACTTTCCTCTGGCAGTTCTACATCTACATTTCAATCGATTGCTGATCTGTCCAACCGCATTTGCTACCCTACCCCACCACAGCAACACAAACATCAATTCATTCTATATGCAAACAACACAATTACTGCGAATGTAAGCAAAATGTAGAGCGACGCGAAGTGTTGCGGTTAGCACGGCTGACGCGCGCTTATCAACGTTCCGATTCGTCTGCTGGGTTACGCCGTACGAGGGGCATGCTGAGCAGTGGAAGAAGCTCCACATTCCACCCGCTGCTGTATACCTTCAAACGGCAAGCAACCGCGTCGTAATTAGCGTACGCGTGAGCGGAAGTTTCGATATTCTTCCGGTTCTCCGGTTAAGCGTCCTCTAGAGTCAAGGATTTCGGCAGGTTGTTGAACCCGTTTAGTAGCTTTTTGTACGACCTAAGCACGTCCGGAAATATCACTTGCCACGGGTTGTATCCCGCAAAGCCTTGTCCCCTATTTAAATATAAAGCGCAGTGTCAATAATTGCCATCTCTTGTAACAGGCACACTATTTTTCTTTCCCACGCCGTTTCCGATCGTCCCAGGCCGGTGTGCCCAGCCTTATCAGTGGGTGCAATTTGCGCAGTTGCAGTTTTTTGAATGCATACCCATTATTGCAAACGCTGGCGCTGGACGATCGGAGGGCGCGATAAGACGGGCGTGGCGTTTGGGCAACGTGTGCGGGTGACGTTCGACGGCGATCTTCGCATCTGGAGCGTGTATGGACATGTCGGACCTACCCGGCGTGATTGTTTACTGTGATTTAATAAGAGTTTCAAGGGCTTAACTAACATGGAGTCCAACCAACTACTCTGTCATAGAGGCATATTAAAAACATATATATAGACATCATAATTATATGCAATTTCGAGTTCTTTCTCAGTTTAACATGTTGAAAAAAGGACTGCGGAGTTGGATTTGAAGACAATATGGGATTTAGTGCGCTTAAACTTTCTCTCCGGAAAAATATTAATAACTTTTAAACCTTCTGTTTTTTTTTTTCTATTTCTCTCTTTTCTGTTTCAATTCTTGCAATCGCACACTATTATTCAATTACTACCATACCCCCAATGATATCATATTAATCTCCAAATCCTCCATTTCTCAAATCGAGCTAGAAATCAATTTCTCGTTGACCCTATGATCGATTTGAATGCTTCCCGAAGCTGTATGTTCTTACCATACCCACCAGCCCAATGACTTGCATTAGGCAGCCGTGAAGGGTTGGAAAGAAAAACAAAACCCCCTAAAAAACGGTTACATTTAATTTGTACGGTTTCCCACCCCGTAAACCCAGCCGAGGGGGGGATAAAACTCACGCTCAGTGGGCAGTGAGCCGATTAGCTGGTGATTATATTTGTTCCAACCCGTTTCGGGTCACACAGCAAACACGGGCACGCATATTGCTCTAATGCTGCTGCGTTGTAATTAGAGTACATCCTGACGACGCTCACGGACGCAGGATGCGCTCCATGGTAAGTCACCATCGGCCGTAAAGTGATGCGTTCGCTCGCTCCTCCGATCGATGAGCTTTTCCCGTCGCTGCTCCGTGTTCCCATCGGTTCGCTGCAGGTTGTTGCACTAAAAACACAACAACACCGGTGCGCCTCCAATCCAATCCGCCCGAGAACTGGTTTTCAGGTTCTGCGTCGTTCCGATTCCCCTTTTCCGCGTCGCCCCTGGGAGAGTGCTTCATCGTTAATCCCCTCGCTTCATCAAACAACCAGTGCACCAAAGCGAAGCGGCCTGCGTGGCTGACGAAGATGATAGGTTATTGAAAGGAGAAGAAAAAGAGACAAGAACCCCCGTTTACGGGTAGGCAAATGTCCGCTCCGATCGCGTCGCCGTCGTCTTCAGCCTGGAAAAGCTGGAGTACAGTGATCCCGGGTGAAACAACAGCAACAACCGTCGCTAGCCGTTGTCTGGCCAGCGTCTGGAGCGTCTGGACATTGAAACACGAATCGAAAACGCCCATAACGTAGGTGCAGTGAAAGAGAGCGAGATAGAGGAGAGAAAAAAAACTTGGTCCTTCGAACCGGAGCGAACCGTAATTGCCGTGGTCGCTCCCGCTCCGCAGGGTGAACAATTAGGTCGGATCCGGGAGGACTTTTCGATCGACGATCGAGCCGAAAGGGATGATTTGTTTGCCCTCTCGTTCGGTCCCGTGCGCTTTAGAGCTGCGGGGTTGATTTATGCTTCAACTCGCTTGGTCGTCCGGCGAGACTCTCGGGTCCAATCTTCCACAGGGACGTTCCATTTTGATATCTTGGTTCTCGGTGTTGCGTGTGCGTGCGTGTGTGTGTTTTTTGTTTTCCTGCCATCTCTTTTCAGTTTCTCTGTCCCTGTTCCGGGTTCGATCGCTCCAGACAGACCTCTGCTTTGATAAATCCATTTGTCGAGCCATTTGTGTTGGGCTTGTTGCACCGTTTCGCTCGTCGCTCGGATGGATTCGTTTCATGCGCTCCCTCCTTGTCCGTTGGTTTTAGTCACATTATCATCATAATTGCACAGTAGGTGCATCGGGCCAGATTTCGACACAGCTCGAACCCGGCACAGTATGACTTCCTTTGCGAGGGACGCCTCACACTGAGATCATTATGCAACGCACCAAACTGCGCCGTTGCAGGAAGATTGTCTAAGAGGTTTGTAGATTGTCCTCTGTTTTATCACCGTATCCTTTCCGTGCGTAAGCGAGGTAAGAGAAGAAAACGTCCAGAAAATGTGTTGAAAGCGAGCTACGACGAAGCGACCGCATTTCTTCACCTCTGCGCGATTGTTTTAAGCCTATTGTTTCAAGACTGTCAGACCCATTTCGGTCAGCTCGGTATCAGCCGGGAACGTGCTGTTTGTGCAGCAGTACTGGCAGATAAGCACACGGAGAAAGTAGCTCAGGCGAGAATGAACCAATTCGAAAGGAAACCACAAAACCGTGTGCCACATTATGGGATGAATCATATTGTTCTAGTTCTTGTTTCTTTCTCTGAAGAAAACGTTTCCGCGTTCGCGTGAGGTTTTATTTGTAACAAAAACAAAATTGTATGAATGCACTGGCCTTTTGATTTGCTTACGTAGAGTCTTTATTGTTTTAAGAATAGCAAAAATTGATGAGATTAATGGAATTTTGTTTTGGGATTTCGAGTTTTTTTTCTTCATAATGCATTTTTTGTCCTTTATAAATACTCAAAAAAGACTAAATAGAAAAAAGAAAAAAAGATTCAAATGCAAACATTAATTTAAATTTCAATACGCGTTTCCAGCTTAGCACAACATCCGAAGATGATTATCTGAGATTTTATAATAAATTGTTAGACACTTTAAAAATGTTTAAAAGCAACAAGAAGGAATAGTCGAGCAACGCAGACCCAAAAATAAGATTTAATAATAATAATAATAATAATAATAATAATAATAATTTATAATAACAATAATAAATATTATAATATTAATTTCAATTCGCCTTTTGATTGATATGATTATTATACAGGGCTTAAGCAGTATTATCACTTATTTTAGCAACTTAAAAAATGAAAAAAAACCAACAGATGCATGTTACATGAACAGCATAAAAATGAACCGTGGAAAAGGGTAATATTAGGTTAAAAACTCATTTGAACCAACTATACTCGCGAACATAATTACCAAAGTTAATCATTCATATAATAATAATAAACAAAGTTAATAATTTAAAACGATAATTAAAAAAAAAAACTTAAATTAATTACAGTAACCTTCAATTAGCTCAACTAAAACTAAATCCACAGCTCAACTAGCTTACAGTTTGTTCGTTCTTTGTACAATTTGTAACATAATAATTTAAAACACATCCGAGAATAACTTTCAATCACCCGAAAATGGTCACTCAACCGACTGGAATGGATGAGGAGTCCAACAATCGACTACTTCGCTTTTCACAAACATAAAACTATGTATAATAAAATCATAAACTTGAACATACTATAAACCATGATGATTTATATTTTTTTTAAATTTTGGGTTAAATTTAAAATTTCATCAGTAAGTGGTTTTAGATTAAAAAAAACACATGACCCTTTAGTTAAGGTTAACAATATTCTTGTGAAAGATGTGATATAACCCTTAAAGATACGTTTCGAATGATTTGCACAAATATGTTAGGCCGAGTAGTAAAAAAAGTTATCAAAACACATTTTGGTCGATTTTTGTCACATTTTTGTCAGAATGAACTTTTCGGCAAAATTATCTCCAAAACAAAATAACTCCTTCAGAAAAATTATCCTTTCATCTACACTTACCTTAAAAAAGTCTTTAAATTCCCAACGATTTCTTCAGCTCAAGTTGTCGGACAAAACACGAAAAAGCACCTTCTCCCATCCGCTGTTCGGTTTCGTATCATGTATTTGTTAACATATTCGGTTCACTCGGTTTTGATTATTTGATTGCCGTTTGCAGCATGTACAAAAACAAAAAAAAAACAAAAAATCCCCCGACCACAGACACGCCCGACAAAACCGTACCAAACGTCGATCACGAACAGATCGAGCTGTAAAAAACAAAATCCCCGGCCCTGACAACAACAACCGGCGCAGAAGGTGCGCTGGGTGAAAGAGGAAAGCGATAGGAAGTAGGAAAATGGGAGTTAGAAATATGTTTTTCGAAAAAAAAACATGTTACAAATTCCCGATCCTTATACGTCACGGGTCTCGTCCCGTTTCGATGCGATGCGTAGTTAAAAATCGTCCTCGAACCGCGCCAGAACTAGGGCAGGGCGTTAATCGCACCCGAATCGGTCGAATTGAAGCGGGTTCGATTTAATTACGGCCCACACGGACACTTAATTGGGCCATCCCTCCGTCCTTCAACGCTGGAAATCATCGTCATCCGGTCGCGCTCACTACAGCGGCTACTGGACTGCCGGATCCTTTCTCCACTCGGGACGGCCTCGATTGCATTCCTTCGGCCGTCCGTCAGGAGCCGAAGAAGCTCGAAACATTTGGCAAAGGCGCACAGGGTAGGGTCTTGATCAGAGGGGCAACACAAAAAGGACATCACGCATACACCCTCGATTTCGATGTGCAATGATGCACCTAACGCAGCGGCTCGTCCTTCGGTTCGGGTTCGGTTCCATCGCCATCCGGCTGGGGCGGAACAGGAACATCCTGATGGTGATGGTGATGCTGCTCGATCGGGCCCGCGGAAAGGGGATGGCTCGGGCCGGCGGCCGGGGACACCGAAGCGGAGGGGCTTCGGCTGGACGGGCGGATGATGGCGATGGGCTCCGGAGAGGGTAGCTCTCCGATGGCCTTCAATTATCTTATAGCCGGTGCCGACCGGTCGTTCGTCTTCGTCGTGCGCAGCTTGACCGTTGCGAACTGGGACGCTCTGCGGGAAAACGGGCGAGATAGAGAGGGGGGTGGGTTATGAGTGGAAAGCTTTGTTATGTGCCCTTCGATAAGAACAGCTCCAAAGACAGGGCGGCGCAGGCAGTGCGTCGACGTAATCGTATTATTCTAAATCGTTTGGAAACGGAATTGAAAAAGAACATTTCTTCATTTCTTCAAATATTGGTTCAGCTCTGTTTGTCTGGCGAGCTCCTGGAAAGGATTGGTTAAACAAACCCAGTGAGGTCAGTTTTGCACGCCGCTTTGTTATCTTGCACGCAACCTCCAACAGGTCCTTCGCTTGCTTTGCTTGCGTCCTTGTGGTGGGTTGTTTTTTCATTCTACTTTTTCCACAGAACGCATCCTTTGGAGCACTATCTGCGCTCGAAGGAACAATATTTGCACACGAGAAATCTTGGTTGTTGTTTGATAAGGTAAATGGTTTGTTTGTGCCGGGGTTTCGGGACGGGGTGCGCGTTCCAGGTGAAGCAGGATCATGGACATGCAGCGCCGGACTGGGTTAACAACGCATGAGATAAAAAGAACATCTAGGTAAACGAGAGATGCATGCTTCTGCAGGGTTGAAGAGTGGTAACTGTTTGCAATGAGTTCAATTCATGTGGTCTATGCATCATGTGCGATGTTTGTTGACATAAGTCGTATAAAAGATACACCTAAAATAGTATAAAAGATGTATACAGTTGGTTCAGTTTAGTTCTCAAATAACTCATATGGAGTAGGAATCACACAATTCCGGACACTTGACAATCGAACGCATATGGGCTATTGATTCAGGTTAACTGTCTCAATTCATCTCATTGTTTTATATCGTACCAAATAAATTCATTCTCTGTTTAAAGCTTTTAAATGCTATTTGAAATGATCAAACAATAATCAAACCAAGTTTTTACTATTGTTGCGACTCAAAAGGTTTCCGCAGATTATACTGATTATACTATTAGCTATTATGCTATATAGCTATTAGCTATTATGCGCACGAAGTCGGTGCTCTACCATATTGAAAACAAATTCGTAGAAAACTAGAAATTAGAAACTAGAAGCCGTAGAAGCCGTTTCGTACGCAGATGAAAGGTGGAGTTAACGGGTCGCTGAATGATTTTATCAAAATTGGATTAGCTGATAAAGTTGCACAACAGTCTGATTACGAAGTGATCAGAATAGCGTGGCAACTTTAAGTAATAACTGAAATAACTTTCATGTTATCTATTTACATAAATGATATTTTCGATACTGCAGTATTCAAATAAAACAAAAAAATAATTGAATATATTTTTATTATGTCAAAATCATGAGAATACCGATTTTCGCGCGCCTGAAAGTATGCAATCGCATGGCTCGTGTTCATGTACGCCGTTATTTATGCAAATGTTGAAACAGGAACATATTTGAAATATTTCTTCCGCTGAAATTTATCAGTCCTTTTTTCTATCAAATTTAAAATATGCAGACAAAACAAAAAAATACAATTCCACTAATTTTATCAGTTTACCCAATCGATCATGTGATTTTGGCGCTTTAATTAAATAATCAAATGAATGGGATGGGAACTGATGGATTTTATTGCAGGCTTAGAACACCAGGGAGGCAAAATCTTGATTTTTTTGAAACAGATTACAGGTGGTCATCATTACATTTCTGCCACCTTTTACATTTTTTTTTATAAAAGAAAGTTTTTCCATTTGCTTTTAAAATACGGATAGCAACATGGGAAGCAGAAAAAAAATCTAAATAAATGCACCAAGCAAGTGTGTTTAACTAACATAACTTTATTGACAGTAAATAATAGACAGATACAGATTCGTTAACACAAAACATTTGAAACCCCATGCGATTCGTTCGCGCACATCGCCATGCGAATCCGAACGGCATCGTTCCGATGGACAAGGTAAAGCATATCTTTTCGAAGTTTTAAATTACACATTTCCAATGGTTACGTAAGGTGACTATCGCGCTCCTAGAATTACTGTAAATGAATATTGTTGAAGATTCTGTTCCAGCGTTTCTCTATACCGCAGCTCGCTCATTCCATACACGTCGTACGCCGTAACACTCCCATCAATTACAGCTCGTCCGCATCGCATCAACTATTGGCACATTAAAACGTTCTGTTTGCGGTAAAAGTGTAAAACTATGCTTAACATTATTTAACTGGACGGGGGTTTCACCCGCAAAACCACCCGGTGAACCCCCCTCCGTCACTATTACTAACGATTATTTGAGCAGAAATCCTGTTTCACACTCGTCCTGCCGTCACGTACGACGCAAAAAAAAAACAAAACCGTGTGTATGTACGCACATTTTGCCCGAGGGGTAAAAAAGGTAAAAACGGTCGTACACAGGGAATATACATGAAATGGAGTATAATAAACAATACTGACTATTCGTGGGCCAACGTGAACGTATCGTCGAAATAACACTGAAATAGAGCAACAATGGAGTACATCCCGCAACCAGAAGTGAACAAATTTCGATAACACATAGAAATAAAGAACGAAACGTCTATAGCTGTCGCCAGTAATAACAGTAACAGGTGCCTGGTAAGTCTAACTACAAGTAACCGGTGCCGCTGCTCACACTCCGCACGGTGAAACCTTTTTGCTTTTCCATCTGTACGCTCTACGCAATGTAACCTTACAAACTACTAACCGCTCGCTTGAGGTGAATGAAAGGTAAAACATAACGCCGGTCGCCGGTCCTGCCGTCACCAAAAACAACGGCGCAACAGGAGGGACGCTTTTTTTAAATAACAACTCTAAACGTATATCGACTAAAATATCGCATTTTGGGAATGGTTGCGGTGGTGGTAATCATGTCGGTAGAGGAATCCTCGCGTACCGTCGCGTCCGTGAAGCCAAATCGATCCGTCGTCGTCGGGGGTGTGTGAGCGTTGTTCATTTTTTTTTTCAATCTGTCCTGAAATTTTGATCTGTCGTCTCGTCGGCGTTGCAGTTTTGGCTTTGTTTGGGAGAAGTGGAGTGAATGGTTCTGTTGCTGAGTTATGTTCTGTAATATTGGTGTGTTTGTTCCTGCGGCTGAAATGCGATCTTTACACCGGAGATAAAGAACGTTTCACCATACGACATCTACAGCTTCTGGTTGTGTACGGAGCTGTCCGCGCCCCACAGGTCGTACCACGGCCCGTACGCTTTACCG
>KZ071741.1:59470-71558 GCA_002091845.1 Anopheles cracens | reverse complement strand
AAGAGAAAGAAAGACTCCCCACAGCACGGCAAAACTATAAATCTCGAGCAGGCCGAGCAGCTCGACACCGGGCCGGGCGACAATGGTGGCGAATTTTTCGCACAAACCCCGGAACTGGACCGGAACCGGAACGTGATGGGGCGGAAAAAGAATCTGCACGGCACGAACGGAAAGCTTCAAACAGCTCGTGCGGCGATGAAAATAAAACGATTCGAATTCGGTTCAACCGACCGACCATAATGCCCTCCCCCGCCCCGGCTCTACCCTCCGCCACACCCCACCAATCCAGGACAACCGAATTATCCTGCCCAGTCGCCCTGCCAGCGGGATTTACCGACGCTGTTTTCCCCTGGACACAGCTGTCACGCAGGCCTGGGTTAGAGCCTTGCTTTCGGGCATCGCCGAGGATCGAAAGCGGATTACTGGACTGTTGGGTCGTTGGTGTGTATGTGTGTGTGTGTGTGTGTCGTTTTTCGTCTCGCTCCATACTTTGCGTTCTGTGTTCTCGAGGATTAGTTTGATGATTTTCGTTTTTTTGTGCACTTTTATTGCGCTCCCGCGGTTAAGTTTTTATCGCATTGAATGGCATTTCAAGTTTTGAGAAGTTTGCTTGCGATAAGAATTTCAACGTTATCACTTCGCGGCACCTTTAGTGTCATCGAACGATTGGGCGTCTTCCTAGTACACGACAGTAAACTGTTTTAAAATAATAGTAATAAATAGTAATAAATGTGTTGGAGATCTTTTGTTTAACCCTTCATGTTTATTCTCAATTAAAAATGGGGGGTTTGTTTAACTTTTTTCAATGTCAATGCCATGAAAATTGTTGTGATCATAGAAGCCATTGGATCAGCTCTCAACACGTGTCAGCATTCATAGTAGACGTTGGAAAATGGGTACACGTAGTACATCCGACGCAAAACATAAGGGAATTAAATGTTTTAAACAGATTTAAGGTAGTGTCCATAAACACAAAATTGAAGAAATTGGCGAAATGTGACATAATAACTTGCGAAATAATGATTTTCGACGCTTTTTCAGGCTTTGCAAGCTAATTTCATTAAGATTTTTCGTTTTTATGGAACTACAAAGTGTAGGAAAATTCACCGGCAAAGACAGAACATCGTCCAGCTGTTAGATGTCACATTAGACAGACATTAGACAGACAGCTATTAGATGTCTGATTGAAAGTTTGAGAATTGATCGATTGGGCCGATGTGGATAGGTATTTTCTGCGCTTTCACTGCTGTCAACTGTCTCCAATTAAAAAAAAAACCGAAAGTGAGTTAATCTAAATACAAATTCCAAGTCCTAAAAGAGTATCCAGTATACGCTCAGAGTGTCAAACAATGCTCTGACGATGAACTGCTCTACAAAACCGCCACGCGCCACCATTGAAAACGAATTTACTGTCGACATTTCCATTCGAGGCCGTCTCCGGGGAGCAATCGAGACAGCTAGTTGTAAAAGATTTCTGCACCAAAATGCTGCCCTACGCCAGGGACCCAAACCGTTTGCTTAGTTTTCTTCTTCTTTTTCGCTAGGTTCCGGGTGAAAGTTCTGCCAAACAGACTGTAACGACCGCCACCACCGGAAGTCGGCATGTAGCTCCGACCGAAGCGACATCCCGGGAGACGAACAAGATGGAGTTTGTATGGAGTTGTCAATTTTATTGTGAATTTTATCTATCTGCTAGCACTGAATCACCGCGGCGGCGCTGAGCGGGTGCAGCGAAGACGCGTCCCGCATCCGTCCCCGGGCAACTCGGGTGAAACCGAGCAGGAAGTCGCTTCTTGCCGCGGCACGACCATCTGTGACCCGGCGGGATCGAGCACGGAATGGGAAATAGGATTTTTCCTTCCGGACTTGTGTCATGTCGCATCGAATCGCTTCGTAAACAAACACACACACACGGTGCCGTCCCATTTCGGTGGTTGTTGAAATATACGCTTGGCCCGTTGTTTCTCACGCCCTACTTTTGCGGCTCCACGAGGACACAGGGCCGAGAACCGGTGCATGTTTTTCGTTTCCATTTGCCGAATCGATATGCTCCACCGGAGGTCGAATCGTTTCCGTTCTGCCAAGGGAAGCACTATAATCACATTATGTCGCTGCTCGTCCCGCCGTGACAGGGAGGGAAAAAACAATTGAGCTTGCGTAAGGAAACACGACACAACACTTTACACCTGATTTACTTCGCTGTCCCCGTCAGCCCCTGAGAGGAACTGGGACGAAACGAAAACTTCCAAACAATTTTCGGGCGCCGTACGTGCGTATATGCCAGCAGGGTGTATTCTCGCACGTTTACTTTTAAACAGTGCAAGCTTCTTTGACGAAGGCTATGTAAATACAAGGTGGAAAGTTATTGTACTCATCCCGTAACCGGCGATAACGCATAGACGAACTTTACGGTGCAGATGCCTCGGCAATACTCTAGTTTATGTTTCCAACACTCATACGCTCCACCAAGAAGGCGTCATAACTCGCAGATGTCTGGCAGCTTAGCAGCGCAATACATCTTCAGTGTCTTGCACAGCACACTCAGACAAAAAAAGGAGTGAACGTTGCACAGCATCTTCTTCGTCTGCGAAGACATGTCGGGACGAAACTTTCCACTTTCGCGCGTCTGGCGCCATCAGGGATGCGCAAAGTTCGTACCAACAAAGCACACGCACGCAGGATCGTCCTGAAGCGACATGAGCCCACACGTAGCGCGGGATAAAATTTCCGCAGAGCAACGAGAGGCTCGCGAGATGAAAATTTGATTGGCGTACAGTGGGTGTGTGTTTTTTTGGTTGGTTTTGTACGTTTGTTGGAGCTATAGAGGACTCGAACGGATCGATACGGCCAGATGCAGTCATCATTGTATCTCACTTGCAGGTGGCGGAAGCTGATGCTCTCCCACCGTCGCACAGACATGTTGGATGTCAAGTTGGGACGCTTATTGAGCTCAACTCGTGCCACAGGGAAAATTGATTGAGTCAATTTGGGGTGTGTTTGTTTGGGGTGTTTTCTGTTCGGGAATTATCCTGCACTTTTGTTTTGGTTAAATGAAATGTTAATATTCACTGACAGGGGTTTTGTTATTACGTGCGTGATTGTAATGGAACGTTTCGCGGAACGAAGCGATTATTATGCGTAGCTAATGAGAACCGCCTGTTGACAAGTTGTACTATTAAATAATATCTTCCATCATTTAAACTTCCCACAATGAACTCAAGGACATCCAATAGAGTTATCCATCCACTTTCCAAAACCGTTTACATCCCATTTTGCTGAAAAATATAGGTCAAGCAGAAACACGCAGCACTGGCCGCATAATCTCCAACGCTGCGGGTTGCATAATCAAGCCAGGGAATAGTGTTTTATTTCAAACCAACCAATTTCACTTAAGGTTTTTTCCTACTCAGGTCGTAGATAAAATCGCCCAAAAAAAACGCGCCCGAGGTGTCAACCGTACCGAGACCGAAGCTGCAACGAAAAGCATAAAGAATGATTTTTTCGTCGAAAGCGATACTTGGACAAAATCATCATCATCATCATGACGTCGGGATGTTTGGAGCCGAACGTTTAAGGAGCGCTGCCAAGTATCCTCCGCCTGCCAAACCACCAGGCGCGATGGAACGTCTTGAAGCAACAAATGCGAGCGATAAGACAATTTGTTCCTTTTTATTCGAGCAGGGTCGGTCACGCTTTTTTCCGTTCCTCGTTAAATGGGTTGCTCTGTTTTTTTTGTCGCCGTGTCCTCTTGAGAATCTCCTTTGTGCAGCGACGTGACATAACGCTACACGGAGAGCGAAACTCTAAGCGTCAAGTCAAACAACCAAATCAAGCTAAACGATTGAGCGCCCGAGTGCGGGCTACCTTTTGCGCCCTGGCTGGAAGTGGAAGGCAGACGCAAACATCGAATCATGTCGGGTTCAGCGTTACGCATCGGCGAGTCACCTTCGTCGGTGGCGCAGGGAGTCAATCCGGTGTGAAACAAATCAAATGTAATCTGCTCGCCAACAGGAGTCCAGTGTTTTCAGTGTTTTTGTTTCTCCCGATGTGGAAGCTTGCCACACGGAGCATAATCGTGCGCGAGTAGATGATGATAATGGTAATCATGACTGCGTTGAATTTCATTTTGCTTAATCTACCAGAAAACGCGCTCGGGAGAAGAAACGGCAGAAGGGGGAAACAACGCGCACCACGACTCGTGCCAAAACATATTTCAAAGAAATGCGCTCGAGAAAGAGGCATTACATTTTCGCGTGATGAGCATAGACGTCGATAGCTGGTGAAGATGCTGGTGGAAAGCCTGTCAGCGTTATTTCATTATCCATCCGTTTACTTTGAACGAAGGCTGTGTTGAACACGGGAACGGGCAGGTCCGGCACGAGGCTACTAATTAGTATTACGGAAAGTCCGTTTTTCACATCAGCTGGTCGTAGTCCGTAAATCTGCATTACAGCTAGTACAATGTGGCACACGAAAAGATACGAACGTACGTTCCACTATTGCCTCCCGTTGGACGTTCGAACTCATTGGTGCGTAAAGTTGCTCTTTGCACACAGGGTCGACCGTGCAGATCGTACCCTGCGTAGAGCCTGTCGCTCCACACAGGCGTAGTATAAGCTCCAAACCGACGCACTCGCCCATCAGGCATTCCAGTTTATCTCACCGTTTGTGTAAGCTCCTGTAAAACGACAACTCCCAAACTGACCCGTCCGCAAACATGTGTGCGTTATCACACACTGGCTGGCTTCAAATGCAGCTAAACATTGTCGACCCCTGGACCGAGCTTTCATCGGCCACAGTCCACCGGCGACAGGTCAGAGGGACACGAAACGGTCACAGGATGTAACACCGGTTACAACAAATCGGACACAATTCATCAGCAGGTCCGCCCTTTCTGCGGAGCTCGCACTGCAGAAAGGATGCACTCGGTACGCCAGCCAACGTGCAGTGGAGCGTATAAAAATCCGGACTCGTAACGTGTTTACCCATCGGGAGTCGTACCAGACATCGGCATTCGGCCAGCGGCTCCACGTTACGTTTCGCAAAAAAGGAGGTTTTCGACGCGATGCGGCACATTGTCCAACTTGCCAGAGCCACCCAGAGGATAGAAGTGGTCAGTTACTGATTGTGACCGAGCGTCGATAAGAGCGTCCATCAACGCCCGGACTCTCCTTCGCTAGCAACGTTTCGGAAACGGCTCGAAAGCCGTGCCGTGGCGTCATAAATATTTACGCTCCACGCGTTCTTCGGCAGGGCACCGGGCCACACCTGTGCCGTCCCTGCGGGTCAGGTTCGCCGGTATGTGTGGCCGATCTCGGCACCCCGTTCGCCCCGTTCGTGCGAAACGGTTGATCTACTTTAACCCACATTCCGAGCTGGGCTCGGTGGATGGGCGTTCTGCACCGGGGCGGGGCTCAGGGAAACTGGTTTAGTTCTTTTCACCCTGCTTCCTTCGCAAACACACTCCATTCTCTTGGCAGCATGCGACCAAGCCCCATAACGCTGGTCTCCTCCGGAATGCAGAAGGAATGAGGCACGGTGGAGCAGCCGGGGCTCATCTGACGTCAGCCGCGTGCTTTGTAATTGCGAGCGAAATGACTCTATCGATGGAGGAAGTGCATGCCGAGATAGAGCGACAGTAGCGTCTCGCTCGATGACGACGAAGGTCGGGAAGAGATGGTTTGAGGTTAGTTTGGAAACTCGATACCCTATGGTAAGGTGTTTTTGGTGTTGCGACTTTCTGACAGAAATTTGGAAAGGAAATTCTAACATGGACATATCTTCTGCCCATGTTTGGACTCCAAATGCGTGAATAATAGACATGACTTCATATAGGAACAACTTATGCTTTGTCCAGGATCTCTGCGTCTATACAATGGTAACGTTTTCCAGTTAATTTACCCTTCAATATCATCACAGAAAGCTATTATCTACCACATCCCCGTTGTATCGAATGCCTTCGCTGAAGTCGACCGGAAAATTCCATTCTTCTATTGATAAAGGCGAAATAGAAAGAATTCGTGGAACATTTCTTCGTTAGAAAAGAGACTAATTAGAAGTCTCTGAAATTGAATAATTAAATAGAAGCGTCGCAAAATGACCTTATTTTTCAGCATGCTTTTAGATTATCTTCATCCAAAACGATGCTTTTAAGCAATGGACATATTCTTGGTCGCTAAAGACTTGCCTGGACAGAGCCGGAGTGGGCAAACCGCTTCCAAAACCCAATCGCTTATCGCACTGCGCTGAACTTTCCGAACACCTTCATAAACAAAGTGGTTGCATCTGCAGTCTCCCCATCAGCCCAACGATTACACGTGTTCATTTAAAAACTTTCCCGAAAATGTGCCCGAAACGCAATAAACTAACAGCGTTCCATCGCAACCGTACCGCAAAGTTCCTGCCGGCGTTGATTGCCGCTTCGTAATTTGTTCGCAAACCTCAAACACCGGCTAAACGATTCTCTAACCTACACGTGAGTTTGCACCGCTGTGACCCAGCTCGAGGGAAACCGCACCGAAAAATTCCCCTGCTGCTGGTAGGTTGTAACTTCCCGAAAGTATTTGCCCAGCACGCGCGTTCTAGCCCAGGTGCGCCATGGCGGGTGGAAAAGTTTTGCATCACACCACCCAGCAACCATCGGCGGTGGGTGGACGAGCAAAATCAAAGCAGAAACAAAAGGGAAATTCGAAGGGAAAAATCTCATTTCCTATCCCACCCGTACCAAGCGAGTGAGAGAGTGAGAGAGAAGTGGCTCCATTGGCTTACCTTATAGATCCCGTCGACCAGTTTGATGATTTCCTCCGTTTCCATGGTGCTGGCTCGGGCTCGGGAACTTTGATCGAAACCGTACGGCTACTGACACCACCTTCTGGACGCCGGGTCCGATCGATCGATCGGCGGAATATTTGGATTAATTAACTTTTTTTTCGCTTCCTGCGCGCTCCGTTCGCTTCACTGCGGCTCACTTTCCGGACCGACCGACCACTTCCGGGCGGAGTACGGACCCGCACATGCGGCGAAAGGCCAAACACGAACACGGCGGTTTCACTTTCGATGCAGATTTTCGCCTCCGCTGGATTGCACTCTTATTTTTTGTACGCTTTGCTCACACAACTCTCACACATTCACCTCGTATGCACGCCAACCCATGCGGTGGGATTGTTTCACTGCTGAATATATAAATACAAAAAAAGGCAACGCTCGTGTGAAAATTATCTCCCAACATCGACGCAACGTAATATTGCAGCAGAATTTAAGCTAAAAAAATCGAAAAAATAACACAACAACATATACTAATTCTGAACACAATTTTCTATGCCACAACCGATGGAACTCAGCAAAAGTGTACTACAATGCACACGCCTCACTTGAATCGCCTCAAACAGAACGTACACTTGACGGCAAGGAAGTGGCCTTTTCTTCCGCCAATCTTCGAAAACGTCTTCAGCGCGTCAAACTGCCCGTTGGAAGGGAAGAATTCTTCCTTCACGCACCCACAGCCCCACGTCGATTGAACGGCGGCCGGCAATAAATCAACCGAGCGCAGCGGCGTTCAGCGGCGCATTTATGGTCCCGTGGCACTCCGTAGTAATTTATTGCCTGATCCGCCCGATCAGCTTTCGGATTCGGTTTGTGCCGGGATGGCCTTTCGGATTTGCGTGATGTGTGCGTTGTGCTCGGAGCGAGGCCTGCAAGAGAAGAGCAAAGATAAAAATGCGTTATTAAAATGCAGCTTAGCCAAGGGGAATGACAATGTGATGTGTAATTCGTCATCATTTGTTTAAGGGATTTTTTGTTTGTTTTTAAATGTAGCAAACATTTGAGTAGCACATTGTTTGGATTATTTAACGTTTTTACTATTATTATTCAAATATTTATAATGCTGTTATTCGCAGTCATTAAATACATTTAAATAAATTTTCTATCGCAATCATAGTTGAGCGTGTAAATATTGCATTTAAATTTATTTAAATCTTCAAACGCCACCCGCACTTGACGCATTTACAGGCTCGAACAAACAGGCAAGCGTCGCAAAAAAAAGGCTTAGATTTAATTAAATCAAAAGCGCTGGCAAATTTTATAGCACGCCGGTGTTGATTAACTGGCGGCCCCGTTCGATGAAGCCTTCATGCACGATTTGGTCCCAGTCAGGCAAGCATCGCGGGCTAACTTTCCCTCCCTCAGCCAGCAAACATCCCCGTCCCTTAAATCTCCACACCCAATGCAATTTAAAATGCAAATATTGTGCAATTAACCACAGGCGGGCATGTGGGACTGTGTATATTTGGTATCATATTCGCCGATGGATTCGGTGTGTACAATGAAAGTTTCATCGATTGTTTTTTTTTTTTTTTGAGCGGTTGCTGAGATTTTGACAACTTTGCAACAGTACTGGTGGGAAGAAATATAAAAACAAACGTAAACAAACCAACGTGAAAAGTTTGTTGGAGAAGTATTTCGGCTTTTATTGTGGAAAATAGTGAAAATAGGACAGCGATACCCGAACATTTGCAATACCTGTCATGAAACTTGTAACTGCAAAGGTACAGCGTAGATTCTTGAGAAATACGTTGAATCCTTCGTCGAATCCTATTCCTTTATTTTAACCATTATTTTTTTCCGTCCCTTAAATCTCCACACCCAATGCAATTTAAAATGCAAATATTGTGCAATTAACCACAGGCGGGCATGTGGGACTGTGGTGGACGAATCAATCGCACGACCGGGCGCAAAACGAATAACGCGAAGAAGGAGCGAACGAGGAAAAAAACGGAAGTCCTTCCAATCGCGGGAGGGCTTACCGGGCTGTGGTTTCGATGCTTTATTGAGCATTGGGTTGCGCTGAGCTTACACGCTGGCTGGCCGACAGGCCACACGTAGGATTGTGGTTGGGATGATTTTAGTCGTATTTTCCAATATTTTTTTTTGCGACGCTTGCATCCGACCTCCCGTTTAGCACGACCACCGTGCACGTGAACTTCAAAGCAGTGACCCACTAATGCCCGGGTGGAGGAACTCCATCCCGGGCGCAATAAATCGATCGGTCGCTAGAATGGGAAACGCGGTGATGGTTTTTGTGCTTGTGTGCAGAAATAAAAGCGTAAAATCGAGATTGGTGTTTGTGGTTTGCAGTCGAAACGGAAGCGGGGTGAAATATCGCTGGCAACCGGTAATATTTGCTTTATGAGAGGGTTTTTGGACAGCATTTTCCAGAGCTTGCTTTCAATCGTTTCCGATAGAGGTCTCCGCTGGCAACTGGGTTTACAAAACGTCACAGGGATTTTCGTTGCCATGGTAACCTATCGGGAGTGATTTAATAACCAGTATTTTTAATTTGCTATCAGGCCTACTCGAAATGCTACACAATCGGACCTATCATATGTCTCGAACAACTCTCGAATCCGTCGGAAGCTGCCGAGTCGAACGGAAAAAATATTTGGTATCATATTCGCCGATGGATTCGGTGTGTACAATGAAAGTTTCATCGATTGTTTTTTTTTTTTTTGAGCGGTTGCTGAGATTTTGACAACTTTGCAACAGTACTGGTGGGAAGAAATATAAAAACAAACGTAAACAAACCAACGTGAAAAGTTTGTTGGAGAAGTATTTCGGCTTTTATTGTGGAAAATAGTGAAAATAGGACAGCGATACCCGAACATTTGCAATACCTGTCATGAAACTTGTAACTGCAAAGGTACAGCGTAGATTCTTGAGAAATACGTTGAATCCTTCGTCGAATCCTATTCCTTTATTTTAACCATTATTTTTTTTATTTCCTTGACCAAAACAGCTTTCAAAGCAATAAAAGACGTTTAAAATGTCGTTCCGGTTATTTTATTTTTTATTTTATGCCGTTTTTTATGTATGTACTTTACATCGAAAAAACATCGAATGACAGCGAGAAGTTTCTCGCGAGAAATTTCGCGCTACGTCTATTTGCACGGTGATAGCCCTGAATAACTGAATATATGAGCTCTTTCATTATTGAAACAATAGACATCTATCTGGATATATTTTAAAAGTGAGCAACAAATATATCCCTAACTACTTTGATGTTTCTGTCAAGAACATAATTAGGTTTGTGGTTCAACGGTTGAATAAATCATACTTCAGCTTCATCATGAGCGTCACTTATAGCAAATTATGCTTCGCTAGCCACCAGAAGCTGTTCAAATAACAATCTCCACTCATGCTGCAACTACAACGCAAACGAATCTTCGCACCGCACAGCAAGTGTTCCGGGCCGTTTTTTTCTCTTGTTCCCTCGCCGTCTCGAAAGTGGGTGACAACATTTCTCAACTCGGACGGGACGACCATCATAGAACGCTGCCGATGAATAGCTGCAGTTGATGATGGCACCGACTCGTTGACTAATGTAAGCAACGGTGCAACGCCTTTCTTTCGCCCTTTGCTTGGTCAGCTCTTGACGCTCGCGTGATAGTGACGTTGAAGGACGAGCTGGAGGTTTTTTTTCCTCTCTCCCACCGCAAAAAAGAAACCGCCCGGTCGTACTCCGTCTAATGAGATATTTTCCCACCACGGCGCAAATCGCCCACACGCGGATATCGCGCTTGAAAAGGATCGCGCTCCGCTGCATTTATGTGGCATGCGGTGAAAAGAATGCGCCGGTGCCATTGTGCGGCCTACAGATTGAGATGTAACTAGCACGCGTCCTAGAAACACTTTGTATCGCGTCGGTGATATTTACTGCGGTCCCTTCTCTAGGAATGATTGAAACGTCTCCACCTTCGCGGCCGACACCACCCGGACACACACACAGAAAGCAAGCGGCTCGATGGTCGCCTGTCGCCTGTTGTTATGACACAGCAGGCAGTAGGCGAAATTAATTAACCCCACTCCCGGAACCCCCTTAGCTGCGACGTCGAGAAGATTTCGTTCACTTGGTAATACTTTAATTAAATCAATCGAAGCGTTACCTTTAATCCGATTTGTGTGGGCTTGTTCCGAGCGCCCAGACACCTCTCGCGAATGTTTGGCGAGATTGTCTGTCGTTGGCTCTGTCTGGCGGTGTCAATTTGGGTCCATTTTGGCGTCACGCTCATGGGTCCATTTTGTTCTCCTTATCAATGGTATTCCCTCCTCGGGGGGAGTGATACCGGGACCAGGGGATTTGCTTTTTTCGCACTCGCACTTGATGGCTTCCCAGACGGTGACGGTGGATTCGGCACGACGAATTGAAAGATTCTTGTAGAAGTGCGGGGATTTTTAATATATTAATGTCAAAAAAAGGAAATGATATACAATGTTTATATAATTCCACATTTTAGTACTTTTTTGTTGTTGTAACTTCATCCGTTGAAATTTTCTTATAATTTTAATGTGAAGGGAACTCTGAATGTTTCTTTCCAAATTGCTAACTTATGTCCAAATCGGCCAGAAATTCATTGAGATACAGGAATTTGAAGATGGCATTATTTTTAAAGAAAATACTACTTTATTTTGTTTGTTTATGACTTCGTCGTCACAGAGCTTTAAAACGAAAAGGAATAAAAATAATAAAACTGCAACAATCCTCAGTTTCAACCTCTAGTTTCTAATACAATACTCGGTTTTATCAAAGCACGCCAAATCCCCAATGTGCAGTGGTATAACACATGGTTTCAATATGATATAATACATTTAAAAAAACATGAGTTGATTTTGATCCTCGTCTTAAAACGAGATAAATCCTTTTAGTGAAAAAATGCCTACCTTTTTACGTATCTTCTGGAACGAACATAAATTCTCCTCCATTTTCATATTCGGCCCAACTTCGCTTACCTGGATTAGGGACCGAACAGCCTTCCCGTAGAACCGAATGCCGAAACCGAGGGAACCGAAATTTAAAGCGAAAAGGAAATGTTTATGGTCGCTCGTTTTCCGGACTATCGGCGATACGATAGACTTACTAGCAGACCCAACCCGGCCAGGGCGAACGTCGCGGCGGTGCCAAAACAGAACGGAAACAATCTACTTTCGGTTGCCAACCTCATACCGAGTAGCGCGCGGACCAGACGACGGATAATATTGCCCACAAAATTGTAGTTTTCCTTGCCCGATGCACCGCACCGGGAAACCGAGGCTT
>KZ071741.1:35837-54038 GCA_002091845.1 Anopheles cracens | reverse complement strand
TAGCGCAAACAATCACATTAACCTTCACTTATTCCTCGCAGAGAATGGCCCCCAATTGTCCCTTCGGCTACCATTTCAGGCGGAACACGCTCGCCCATCGCACCAAGCCAAGCCAACTCGGTCGCCGACATGGTCACGGATTACAGCCAACAACGTACAGTAACGAGCCCAAATTTGCTCTAATTTCCATACCCATCGCCCATCGTCGCAATCAGCGGCGCTCCAATTTCGGTGCGCCAATTTGTGCCCCCGACCAAACGTTAATTAGGGTGTGTCTATTGGGATTGTTGTCACGAAGCTGCACCCGTGTGTGTGTGTGTGTGTGTTGCACGCCTGCATTTCCACGCCGAAGCATGCCGTAACCGGAGACGATCCATAGCGGGAATGGAATGCGCCATGGTGATTGGTGATGAAAATGCAGTGTGACGGGTACGGGAGAGAGAGAGAGAGCGCCACCGGTGCGGTGCGGTATGGAACGGGCAAATCGGATCGGCCGGGAAAGTTATGTCATATATGTAAGCGCCCGCAGAAGGAGAACGCCGACGACTTCCGAAGATAAACACGGTTTGCCCCTTTTTGGGCGCGGTGGATTAGTTTCCGGCTCCGGCCCCGGTAGCAGTTGACGGAAATGGAACGCAAACCGTGTTTACCCCGTTCGGGAAGCAATTATGGCGATCAAGGTAGCCTTGTTTCAATTAACGCTTGGAGACGCTATTTTTTATCTGTATATTCATGTTTTTTGTTAGCATGTATCTTTACACGGAACGATTTTTATCAGGTTTGTTGACTAACAATCCGAATTAGTGTTGGGTAACAAAGATTCAGAATCATGAATCCGAATGAATCTTTGAACTATATGAATGAATCTGAATTTTAGACACGAGATTCTCTAGAGATTCATGAATCTCTAAAGATTCATGCATCTTATGAATCTCTAGAAGATTCATGAATCTCGTGAATCTCTAGAGATTCATGAATCTCATGAATCTCTGAAGATTCATAAATCTCTAGGGATTCATGAATCCTGTGAATCTCTGAAGATTCATTATTCTTTAGAAATTCCTAATGAATTTCTAAAGAATAATGAATCTATAGAGATTCGCAGGATTCATGAATCCCTACAGATTCATAGGATTCGTGAATCCCTAGAGATTTATGAGATTCATGAATCTTTAGAGATTCAAGAGATTCATGAGTCATCTAGAGATGCATACGATTCATGAATCTCCAAAGATTCATGAATGAATCTGAATGAATCCTAAATGAAAGATTCATATGAATATGAATCTCATCGAAAGACACAACACTAATCCGAATCGTTAAGCTTAAACACAGAACCATTCGCCATTAGCGGAAATCCGTTTTACGCAAGAGGATGAGTTTGCGTGCGACGGAAATCCTGTGACGAAGGGTGTGTGTGTGTGTGTGTGTGTGGAATTAAGAAAATATTTACTCATCCTCGGTTCGAGCTCCAATGCACGCCTGCATTTCCACGCCGAAGCATGCCGTAACCGGAGACGATCCATAGCGGGAATGGAATGCGCCATGGTGATTGGTACACGCGGACGGTTATAAGAATAACAACGTAAATTTCACGCCGGTGGATTATTTTTTTTTTTTTGCTCCCCCTTCATACTTTGCCATTCTCTGGAGTGGTATTTAGATGGCTTTAAACCCGGCCCGGTATAATCTTCATCGCGCTCCCTAATGATGCGCGGATGGTATTCGGAAAGTGGCAAGTATCGGTGAAACGCGTCACCATCACGGGATGGCAGCGATTGCCAGGTTAAACGGGCGCCGGTGAATTAAAACTTCCATTCATCGTCTAATTGGCCGTGAAATCGGCTCAAACGCGCTCTAATTGCAGCTTAGCAACGGCTTTATTGGGCTGGAATAGGGGGTGGAATAGTATTTGCATTAGCTTTTCCAGCACCTTAAACGAGACGGTGTAATTGATTGTTGAATAACAGAATGAAGTGGAAAGCATAAGAGAGATTTTGCAAATAAAAAAACATCGTCAAGATGACAAAAAGTTGTATAGAAAAAGGAAATAAAATAAATAAAAAAGATTTCACATAAAATAAACTGACCAAAATAGTAGAAGACTTACCAAAAATAGATAAAACACTAAAAACCGCAAAAGAAAACATGAAAAAACATGTAAAACACCAAAAACAAATCACACAGACCGCGTTATTTTGCAGTAAATACCAACTCAAATCTTTTAAAGAACAAATACGAACGAAAACTTTGCAGTAGCCTGAAGAATAAATAACGCTCGCTTTCCTTCCGACCACAGATCGATAAAGCATTTACGTCAAAACACTTACTTTACACTTTTTCCGCGCTCCTCGTACAGGACCGTGTCCGTAAACGGTTGCGAACGCCCGGTTGGGTGGAAGCACGTCTCCCTTTGATGTAACATCTGTTTACTTTATGTTTACGACTGCAATCCGACCCAATCTCGGCAGCACCGTACCAAGCATCCCAGACCGTTCCGGCCCTCGTTCGACGATCCGGTGTCCATTAAACATGCATTTAGAATTTCGGCAGCACCGTACCAAGCATCCCAGACCGTTCCGGCCCTCGTTCGACGATCCGGTGTCCATTAAACATGCATTTAGAATCCGCCGGGCAGGAAAAATCGTTAGAAAATCCACTGCCAGGAGGAGGAAAACCGGGCAAAACATCAGCACACAACCACAGTGTGTGTTGTCCGGCCGAGCTCAGATTGCGGTCGCACCCTGTCTCAATATCAATAACTTCAGCCGTTCCTCACGTGTCCCCAACGCATATCAGTCCCATCTGGCGGTGGGACGTTCCAGGTGCACGTCGGAAGTGGAGGTAATCACCACGGACACTTGCTTACTTGCTTGCTACTAACCCTTTACTTGGAAGTTTTCGTAAACCGAGACCGAAATGCTCACCTTCCGCTTGTGCAAACTTCCCTCGGTGGCTTCCTTCGCTCTGCGTACGGTGGAATGAGAAGTAAGGATACCATCCGGTACACCCCACAAGCATAAATCGTCAGTTTTCCGGCCTTTTGAAAGCATCACCGGAAGCCAATCCCTGGGTCTTTGATTTCAGGAGCTAAAAAGGGGTTAACGACTTCATTCAGCCTGCTCCCAAGTGAGACGACCGACAGGGGGAACAACACAGGACGACCCAACGTCTGGCAATTAAAAAGCACGTGTCTGTGTCAATTTTCACCGACCGATTTTCACCTCCACCCTCAGCAATCGGGCCACCGCAAGGGCCGAAGAAACGGTGGAGCTTCTAACAGCACACCTTCATTAATGTTTCAACACCCGCCCAGCTCCGTCGCATCGCCAGGCGCTGGTTGGGACGACCGCAAAAATGCAGATGTTATTAATAAAGCGGTTGACAGTTGCCGGCAGTAATAAATCCCCAGGTGTAATGGTTCATTAAAATCCCGGCGCTGGGATGTATGCCCCGGGAGGACTTGATTTACCCTTTGCCGTTTCCCGCGGCGTAAACCAGCGTAATGGAGATGTTGTGCCAGGGAGGTGAAGCTGTGATTTTATTTCGCTCCATTCGGTTCTCGGTCTACCGTGGCCGGACCTTTTCCCCCGAAAATCGGCAACCACTCCAGCGGTGGCAAGCATTTACGCCATCAATTTCTGGTGGATACGCTTTCGCTTGATTAAGCACGCACCGGAGAAACGAACTCCCGAGCGGAAAGGAGCCAGAATCCAGCGGGCGGATTAGATTGAGTTGCAATCTGTCACCCGGTGTGGAAAGAAGCGAACAGCGAGGCGCGTTACATAATCCAGACGAGCGGCCGTGTGCGGGTCGGTCCTTCACAAGAATGCGGTCAACCGGCGTTTATGCTCGCGACAGCACGAGCCCGCGCGAGATTCATCATAACCTGTTTTGGTGTGAGTTTTTTTCTGCGATTGCTTCACGTTTTGGACGCTGTGATTGTTGCGAACACCACCAATCTGTCCGAACAGGTGGGCTGACAGCTCGATGCAACACATCCATCTAACGCGATGAAGCTAATCTTTCCAATTAATCGTAATTTTAAAATGGTGCTTTGATTGAACATACGATTTTATGTGTTAGGATTATAAATGTTTATAGAACCATGCTAATTCTCTATAATTTTAAACTCTCCGCTACTCCCTTCGTATCACACGCAACAAACTACTATGTCATCATGGGTGGACTTCCATAAAGTTATTCAAATTATCACGCATACAGACTGTCAATCGAACACTTGGCCGGCAACTATCGCTCGTAGCTATCGGGAGGCATGATTTCAGCGCAGCCAATTTACGGCCGGCAGGCACGCAACACAATCCACAACTTATGACACGCTCAACACGCTCCCATTAGACATTAGATAGTGCTCGCAGAACTCATGCGCCCGAGAGCACTATCATCGCGGGGTCATCTACCCCGAAAATGGCAGGCGATAACTTAATTAACGCGCTTTTCAGGGCGGTTCGCCACTGCTGCACAGAGCCAGCGACGAAGATAATCGAAAATTAGCACACATTAGAGGAATTTAGTGATGATGAAAAAGTCAGATCTTGCCAAAACGACCTAAATCGTTTCGAAAGAAAAAACTTCGCACCACACAACTCAGAAGTTTTCTGCGTGATTCATCTCCTAAAAAGCAGCGCTTGCAACATCGATATAAAACTCTAACCAAGAGGACGCATGACAGTTGATCTCTCCCATGACCCACGCTGTTGTAGCGCTGAAAAAAATCACAAGCGACAACAACAGCTAGCGAAGTCAAAATGCCCACTGTTTTACGGCCCACCATAGACACCATTTGCCTGGTAGTATACCAAGCTGGAGGCATATTTTTTGTGTGTATTTATGTTTGCCACTACATGCACGCCTTCAAGCGCTGTCACCTCGATGTCAGCCTCGACTTCATCGAACCGATGGTAATCATACGCTGGGTGAGCTGAAGATCAAATACTTCCACCGACTTGAGGCCTGATGCTGGTGGCAAAGCTGCAGCATCATTATGCGAAATGTGCCATCATCACCCGGCGTCTCAGGAACATCGTTTCCTTGAAGCTTAGACCTTGCGAGGGGAGGCCCACGTAACGAAGCACCCGACGGGAGGTGGAGCTGTTGTTAAGTTTTAAACAATCCACCACACTAATCTATCAGAGCGCTTGCAATCACTGCTCGTGAGAACTTCGGAGCCAAATTGGAACCTATATCTCACGCAACGAACTCACCTGCTCATGGTTGTGAAATATTGGAATTTGTCTATTAAATAAGAATCGCTACAACAGCTGGAAGCCGCGACACCACAAACTGTCACACTGGCAATGCGCATATCTTCGATTGTGGAGGTGCTACTTTGTAGCAAACTGACATAATCATTCGCGTGACGTTTGTCACAACATCCAAGACACCTGAACTCACCTTGGTAACCTACTGCGCACAACACCCCGCTTAATCCATACGTCCGAGAGTCAAGGTTGCGTCGTGACCGGTGACTTCCCGTTCCCCAATGCAGGCCCCGAAGGGCTATTGGTGAGGTGCTTGTGGAAATTGGATGTCATCGCACCGCATCGAAGAATGATGATTGAAACTTTAATGGCGTTGCGCATCCGCGCGGAATTCGTGAGACAGGCTGGGACCGGCGGTCTTCCCGCCAGGTGACTACGATCTAGGTCAGTCGCCCGTCGGACCATGCGAACTCATATAGATCGTGCGATAGGTCGCGACTTTTAATCAATAGCTGTAGCCAAACTAAGCACAATGCAGCCAGTAAAGAGGCCACAAGGCGGTGGTGATGGTCCAGTGTCAGGAGCATGGCGATATCGGATCCGGCCATCTAACCTCACCCGTCCCATGCAGACGAGAATCACGGTAGGTCAATCGGAGCGTGCACCGCGCACGCGGACCGGGTTGCTCAATGTCAGCGAGGAACTGGGCGCGGATCTACACACGATTTCTTGGGTGCGCCCTCGGGTGGAATCGTGGCTCTAGGCTCGATGGCGTTGGTTGCGTACCGCCACGAGCTTCGTAGGTTGATTCGTAAAAGCTCCCGCGCACTAAACTCAAGTTGGAATTCTTCGTCAGGGTGGTTCGCAAGCGGAAAAAAGCGAACACATGCTGCCAACCTCGTTCCAATACCTCGGAGTGACGAAATACGTCTGGACGGTGCGACGTCCAACCGCTACGACAGCCGTCGGACAAGTATAATTAATTGCTCTCAGCACGGAGGGAGACAAGAATTTTCGGTGAATTCATTTGACCATTTTTGGGTAAGTGGAAACGTTTCGACAGCCGATGCAGGTTGACGATAAGTTGATGTTGAGGTCGGACTCAAACGGGGGTACGGTTGATAGCGTTTAACCGAGGTTGACTACTATCGAGTTGCGATAGAATTAACAGTCTATATATCGGACAAAACATGTCTCGAGCTCGCAAAGAAACTGCCACTCCTAGCTGAAGATGATACCAATTTGATCCAAGTCATCCCATTAACCTTCCATTCACAAACCATTATGGATACGTGCCGGGCCACGGTGATAACTTCCATCGAGCCAATTCATGAATAATGTGAAGCCATACTGCGAGCAGCAAAAAAGCGAACTGTCCCCTTTTCGCCATCAGATAACTACACTCCCGCTTCATCTGATCTACCGTTTCTCTTTCACCCTCAGCCAATTTTATCAAAAACACTCACCTTCAATATCGCTGCTCAATTTTGCGCGCCACCCGTGTGCGTCACCATCTGAAAGTAGAAAGTATGAGAATGTGTGTGTGTTAGAAAACAAAAAAATAATAATAGAAAGCAGTGTTAATCGAGTGTGTCGCTCGATGCCGGTTCCATTAACTCCGTCCGTACCGAAGGTTCAGAAGTTCAGAACAAAAGCCTCATTGTGGTCTAGACCACCTCTCGTCGAAAGAAACGGGCAGCACCACGCCAATGGAAGTGAAAGTTCGTTAATTTGATCTCCGATCATGCTCGTACGTTGCGCCCTCGTGGCAGAAGGTGGCAAAGTGTCCTCGACAGTTTCCCTATCACCCGCCCGGAGACATCGGCTTATCGTTACCGGGCGAACCCCTCCGAACCCGGGCGGTCGTTATGTGGTTCGATAAAGGAGAATGGATTATTGTTCTAAGGCTGGTCCGTCGAAACCACACGAGCACCGAGAAATATGGTCGTTATGTGGTTCGATAAAGGAGAATGGATTATTGTTCTAAGGCTGGTCCGTCGAAACCACACGAGCACCGAGAAATATGTTGTCGCTCGAAGTTACGCTTGTTAAGCAAATTCTAATTTTCTCATTACACCGTGCAACCTTTTCAATGAGACCCCCGGGGGCGTTCCAGGGCTTCGGGATGAGATTTTAAAGTTTGATTAATAGTTCCAAAAACTGACGTTTGCTCCGGAGGAACGCTTGCACACTCTCACGGTGCCCGTTTGTGTGTGCTTTCCTGCGCTGGAAAACATTGGTCTTTTCTTATCAACATGACCATACATCATACACCCGTTGAATGATTTAGTGCAATAAGTTTCGTTGCAGTTCTTAACCGCTTATGAATTGCTCAACCGAGGGTGTTGCAGACCAAAGTGGACGAGCAAAAAAAAAACCTTCCAGAAGCGAATGCCTCTGGGCTTATCTTGCCTATCCGGTCCAAGACGCTAGCTGGAAGTGCTCGGCAGAAGCAAATTGTCTTCTAGCACCCAAATTCACTTTACCAAACCTACAACCGAAGGCAGCAACTCAAATATTTACTATCGAAACCACACTCACCAGCCCACTGGAACCGAAGGAGCACTCTCCCTTTCTACGGCACTCCACATCGGCAAGCATCTAAAACACTTCTTTTGCTATTCCCGATCCCGATCACCCGCTCCCGCGTTCATTATAGTCGGTTGAATTTTCATACCACTGTGACGCCGGAATGTATGCCATTTTGACTCTGGACCAGCAATCCGGCTCGAAGGACCAGACAAAACCACAACACTGGGCCACGGTGATAACTTCCATCGAGCCAATTCATGAATAATGTGAAGCCATACTGCGAGCAGCAAAAAAGCGAACTGTCCTCTTTTCGCCATCAGATAACTACACTGCCGCTTCATCTGATCTACCGTTTCCCTTTCACCCTTAGCCAATTTTATCAAAAACACTCACCTTCAATATCGCTGCTCAATTTTGCGCGCCACCCGTGTGCGTCACCATCTGAAAGTATACCACTGTGACGCCGGAATGTATGCCATTTTGACTCTGGACCAGCAATCCGGCTCGAAGGACCAGACAAAACCACAACACACTTCACAGCAAACGGAAGCGTGCCGCCCCTCCTCGGCTATAGTAGAAATAATCCACTCGAGGCTTGAGCGGGAGCAAAAATGGGAAAACTTTTTCGCCCCCTCACACTCACTCACACTCGCACAACCCATAAATTAGAAGCACATGATCCGGAAGAAGACTCTCGCTTCGAACGGAACGGTCCTGCACCGCTGTTTGGGGGGACCCAGGGGATGGGGACCACGTTTTCGGAAAAGCCACTTTAATTGCTTATTGATTTCATTCAATAAACGAAATGGAAGTTCTTTCTCGGCTCGCCAAAATCAATCGATGCGGAAAGTGCATGCGGGAACGGTTGTTTTTTGCTGTTTGCATAAAGCTGCAGCTTTTGATTTTATGCCTTCACTCGAGTGCACCACCAATCGATCGATTGGTCAGAATGTGCTAGGAACAGTTTATTTTTTCTGTTTGCGAGCACCATTGAAGCTGGCTGCCGGATAAACTTTCTTCAAAAGCCATACGAAACCGCATCGTTTGAGAGAGAGAAAGAAACACGCTTTCTTCGTTCCACGTGCAGCGCAACCGGAATCGTGGAGAGGAATATCTATTCCCCCAACGACACCGACATTCGGTGCTATCGGGTTTTCGGAACGCATCATCAAGAACATCGATTCGGACAGAAGTGCCGGCAGAACGGAACTCCCTTCGCCTAAATCGATTCGTGATGCAAAAGCGGCACAAAATCGATGCTACGATATTGTGGATATAGTTTTTCGCCCGGTGCGTTTCCGTTGCGCGCTTGGCACGGTTCCAGACGAGCAAGTCGTTTCCGTTGAGCAAGGCGTTCCGTTGCGAAACGCGATGAAAAGTGCTACTTCTCCGGAACAAAACAGACAGGACAGGTCACACGGATGGGATTGCTGAAAGAAGACTCCTCTTCGTCCGTTGTGGAGTACGCCGTGCGCGTCGTTAAAACTAACAGAACTGACTGACGAAGGACATTGTTGTAGGTGGTGTTGTTGTTTTTTTTTTGCTTTCCGTTCCAAGGCACATCAACCGTTGACGTGACCCAAGCGACGACGACAACGATGCTCCTTTCGGTGGCACTGGGAACGAACGCATTTTTGTCGCAATTACTATCACCTCGGTCGGGGAGGGGTGAACAATGTTTCGCCGTTCCGCACATTCCGCACATTTTCTCATCGTTGCAACTTTTACCGGTACAATTTTAAACGATCCCGAGCAGCGGCAGAACCGTAGCTCTCTTGTTCGGAAGGATAGTTTTACTTGCAAGTACCTCTTCGGAATCGAAGCTATGTTGATCGTTTCGCTAGCCAGTGGCAGGGGTTTTCCACGCATGTAGATTGTTGGAAGAAAGTGTTTTCAAACATTTTGCAATTTCAAGAAATTTAGTACATGCCTTATTATTAATAAGAATTTTTCCAAGAAGAAAGCATAGTTTATAGTGGTGGAGACGCCTAGAGAAGACAATGGAAAATAAAGAGCCTTTTCAAATCTTTCACTAAATCTCACAAAGAACTGGATCTTGTAGTGTTTTGTTTGTCAAATCTCAACAACGTTTCAAAGGTTAAGGTTAATTTCATTTAAATAAATTAAATCTTAGTTATAAACCTTGTACCTATACAATAAAAATAAGTCAAATTTTACGAAACTTGTGATCGAATTTAGAAACAGATTTTAATTTATATACCAAAATGATCTTTAAAGTCATTTCCGCTCGAAACAATACACCAAAATGAATCTGATTGAAAGTGACATCAAAATGACAAACTAAAGCAAATTCGTATCCACGTTTTTTGTGAGTAGTTTATGGCTCATTTTGTTATTCAAATGTTTGAATTTGTTATTTTTCCTCATTTTGTGATGTATATTGACATAGTTATAACATTATCGCTAAATTATAGTCAACATAGTTTGTTCGGTGTGTTATTTCTTCAAAACAATTCAAAACTAATTGAAGCTGTTATTTAGTAGATTATTTTTTGCTAATTCTACACACTTTAGGAACGGAAAAAGGAACTTGGTTCTGCAGTGGATTTTAATATATAAAATGAAAAAAAAACTCTACATTATATTAATGTTGAGTCTTACAGAAACCCTGTATACCATGCGATACGACAGACAACGTTCTCGTAGCGTTCCTCCAACAGTTTCACCAGTCAGTCAACGGAAGAAAATTGAATGGACAAGAACACAGCATGTTTCAAATTGCAACTGAGTTCGTTGTCACGCTGGCCGTCTCATTAATAATTTACGACGGTCAATTAAAATCCCTAACGGACGCGTCTTCGACAGTAAACAAAGCGTACACAAGAATTACTATGCAGACAGTGGCAGCGGCATTTAGCTCCAATCCAATCTAGTCGTCCTTAACTTTCTCGCCACGGCAGAAGCACACTGAACCCGGTGGTCAAAAAAAAAAAAAACAAAGTACGATGCAAAACATTGTTGCATCATCATGCAAAAACACCAACGTTTAAAAACAATGCATAAAACATGTCCTGCATCAAAACACCACCTATTTACACAAACCGTCACCGGCGACCCGTCGTTTCGCATCCCAGCGTGTCAAACGTACGCGGCCCCAAGCTTATTTGCCTAATGTTTTGCATGTCTCGGCTGAATTATGCCACTCAAAGTTAATCATCGTTCACGGTGTGTTCACATCGCACACACACACACGCACAAACACACCCCCTGGAAGATGGGACAAGGAGGGAGCTCAACCGCGTGTCCTTAATGTCATCATTGCGCGATGCAACGCTGATGTCATATACCCCCGAGCTGCACGTCGCTGCAACGTTGGAGCCACGTTTCCTCGTCAAGTGTGCAACCTGTCTCGTGTGTGTGTGTGCCCTGGGTGTGGGAGGATGACGTCGTTCTTCTGCACCCCGTAATTGCGTTATGAGATATTTTTTTCAGCTGTTGCCGCTGTTGTTGTCACTTCCTCAAGAGACTCGACTACGCCGGCACCGGGAGTGTTGCGCGTCGCGGTCTGCTGAACTTTAGCCGAACGTAAGAACGTCTTCCTTTCCTTTAAGAGTGTGTGTGTGTGTTTTTTTTCCCCCTTTCTTCGGTATCATTCGAATGTAATCTTAATGGTAGTAAAAGCTTCTGAAAACTGTCAAATTTGTGCTCGAAAGGCGCATGTAGTGGAGCTGAGAAACAGAATGTAAATCTGTTCAGATTATTCGTTCGTCCATCTCCTACCATTGATGAGATGATTTAAAAAAGGGGGTTTATTTTGTCTTACATTATATCATGCTCGATTAATACAATTCTTCCAACTGCTACCAAATTTTTAATGATTTTAATGAATTCTATTGATCTATTCTATATCTATTCTATATCTATATCTATTGATTTGATTATTATTTTGTTCATTAAAATGTGTTTTATATATAGAGTCTCTTAAAATGTTCTGTTTATTAAGCATAATCGCTTCTACTTTACCGTAAAACGATACTTGAATATACTTAAAACATAAAAAAGTAAGATAAACTATCTCAATCGTCGAAAAAAGTCTCAAACATATTTCAAACCTTAAAAATGCAATAAAAGAAACTATTCGAAGAAAACATAATATACAAAATGAATAAAAAAAACCTTGACCAAAACATGTTTATCGTGTATAAGACATTTTAAAAATATATAAAACGAACATTGGCTGATCACTAAAAACTTGTGCGTTTTCAAAAAAAAAAAAAAAAAAAAAAAAAACAAAGTACGATGCAAAACATTGTTGCATCATCATGCAAAAACACCAACGTTTAAAAACAATGCATAAAACATGTCCTGCATCAAAACACCACCTATTTACACAAACCGTCACCGGCGACCCGTCGTTTCGCATCCCAGCGTGTCAAACGTACGCGGCCCCAAGCTTATTTGCCTAATGTTTTGCATGTCTCGGCTGAATTATGCCACTCAAAGTTAATCATCGTTCACGGTGTGTTCACATCGCACACACACACACGCACAAACACACCCCCTGGAAGATGGGACAAGGAGGGAGCTCAACCGCGTGTCCTTAATGTCATCATTGCGCGATGCAACGCTGATGTCATATACCCCCGAGCTGCACGTCGCTGCAACGTTGGATTCAGCTGCGCGGTGGTGGCGGGAACTTTAAATCCTGGTGCATGTTTCGGTTTTTAAAGATAGCAACAAAAAAAAGGCAAAACGTTTCACTTTCAACGCGTTTTGCTGTTTGCTTGTCTTAAGATTTCTTCAGCGGCGCAGATCTCTTTCGCAGCCGTACCTATCGCCATTCGCTCATCTTAATTCGTCCCTTAATTTCGCCTCTTCGTATGGTTTGAAGCATTGCGATTTTTTTGTTCTCTTTCTTGCGCTATCTTCGCTGTTACACATCAACCGGCAGCTCGACTAATGTTGTTACAGCGTATCGGTTGATCGATCGATGAAATAACAGCGGAATAGCATGTGTGTCCGTAAGCCGCTCCGGTAGGGCTAATCGCGTGCATCACCCCGGCTAGCCAGAGCCATCGATCGGTGCAGACACAGCGGTGGTGTTATGCTATAGGGGTGTTTTTTTGTTATTTACACCAACAAGCACAACATTGGCACGCTTCCATTGCGAAGTTCGGTGAGTTTCAGCTCGAGAGCGAAGCTGAAAAACAAACTGTCGACGTCGACGAGAGCATGATGCGAGAAAATGTGTGTTGCGCAAAGATTTTTTTCTGGCAGCGGCATTTAGCTCCAATCCAATCTAGTCGTCCTTAACTTTCTCGCCACGGCAGAAGCACACTGAACCCGGTGGTCCTTTCCAATTTGAGCTCTCTCCCAGTGTAACACGCTTTCGAGTACCTTTCTATTCCCGAGCATGCATACACCGATGTCAGGTGCCATATCATCTTTACGGTGCCGCCAAAACACACAACAGCGAACAAACACGATCGGCAACCGTTTACCCAACCACCTACGATGGCGAAAAAATGTCCAATACGCAAGCAAATTACCGAATCTCTACCCGATTGCGCCGTGACATCGAAAGTGATAGGATTTGCGCACAATTTCCCACACCAACACCTCCAACAATTATCTAACCACCGCGGTCCATCCGTACGCGAAGCGCCGTAGCGTCAGGTTAAACAATTTTCCCATCACGTCACTCAGCGAGTGGTGGCGGAGAACGAATGCATTTGCAATGCACGTCACCAGCGCCGGCGCAAGATGAAAAATGCAGATGAAGACGTCGAAAGGGGAGCGTATCAGGTGCGTATCAAATCGATACAAATCGCTCCATCGGCAGGTGCCGATGTACGCGAACTTTCCCGGCCGGTGGGGGGAAAACACCCAACAGACCGTGCAGCCGAGATCGAGGAGATGAACATAAGTTTTATGATTTCTTTCTCATTGAGGACCAGCTCGAGAGGGATACTCTGGCGCAAATGGCGCTTCAGGTTCACGGTGGATGAGTTTGATGAAAAAAAAAAACAGAAAAATCTGCGTCATGAATATTCTGATCGAGTATTTTGTACAAGTATATCTCATATATCTCGTGTTGCAGTGTGTGTGTGTGACGGGGCAATGTTATGCAAAATGCGAGCCTCGAGTGTGCTTGAGCGGGTCGAAGGCAGCCTTTCCGTACTTGAGCGTTTTGCGGTTCTTGTCGGCCCGATGTTGATCGCACTTGAGTCGCACACACGCCCGCTGGAAGGAGTGGCTGCCAACTCTTGACTCTCAGCTCACCAAATGCCCACGAGTGGCTTGGAAACGTCTACTGGAACCACTTTTGGAGCCACCGGGATGGCGGGTGGATAAGCCAGCGTACAGTCAACGTCGTCACCTTCTTAAACCGGTGTAATCACGCGAACAGAGCGCACTAAAACGTCGCATAATTGGGCGCAGCAGGAGCCGCACAGATATTCAAATATGCTCCGAAAAGACGCTGGCCAAACTTTCCCGCCGCCAAAAGGCGGCCAAAAATCCCAGGTCCAAACGTTTTTCCGACTCAATTATCACCTCCCGGTGTAAAGTCACACCGGTTTGCTTCCAACACATACACCGAACACAAAACGTGTGCAAAAGTTTCGACAAGAAAACGATCAGTAAAGAGCACACATCCCAGGCTCGGTGGGACGGTGGGAGCTAGAACTTTATCCCTCTCCTTTTGCCGCAACCCATTATCACATTCACCCAGGCGAAGATCCGATGGGGCACGGTTCCTGTGCGGGTAACGGATTTCGGTACGTGCCGGCAGCATCGTACCACGTAAAGTTTTGTAATTTCATTTCCTTCCGTACGGAGAAATCGACACGAATGTGGCACGTTTCGAAAATTAACCATTTTTGGGCTGGAGCCGGGTGCCTCCGACGGTTGCAAGAAGATATCGGTATCTCAGTCTGTCAGCACGTTTGCGATTCGCACATGGGGTCATGCAATAGAACTGCTTGCTCCACCCCTCGGAACCGGCTGGAAGAGAGTGAGACATTTGTTCTAATCACGAACTAAAATTCAATTATCCTAAAACTAAGCCAATCCGGCAGCGTAGGACGGCTCACGTCCTGCCGAGCGTCTTATCTTCCATCCGGGGCTGGGAATGGAACCCATCGAAGAACAGCATAATCTTCGCAACTATCCTTTCGCCGGGGCGAGTGGCTTTGTCTTCCCGGAAACTGTGTTTCAAACTGTCTCCTTTAGGATCCGTTTACCCATCCCGGGTAAGGGTGGGTAGGGAAATTAGGGCGCATTGAGGACCAGCTCGAGAGGGATACTCTGGCGCAAATGGCGCTTCAGGTTCACGGTGGATGAGTTTGATGAAAAAAAAAATGGGAGTGTTGCGCGTCGCGGTCTGCTGAACTTTAGCCGAACGTAAGAACGTCTTCCTTTCCTTTAAGAGTGTGTGTGTGTGACGGGGCAATGTTATGCAAAATGCGAGCCTCGAGTGTGCTTGAGCGGGTCGAAGGCAGCCTTTCCGTATATGAATATTCTGATCGAGTATTTTGTACAAGTATATCTCATATATCTCGTGTTGCGTTCGAAAATATTATTTTAGTGCTATTTCTCATTCAAAGTCTGTTTGTCCTGCCTCGAGCCCACTGTGCAAAATGTAAGAATAACATTACATTCCGTGCGCCGAGCCAAACAGAGGCAAATATTTGACGCAGCCACAGCCCGGCTTCCGCACAGAATGATCTGTTATTATTACGGAAAATAGCTCATGAATATTTATACGCTAAAATGGAAGGATTCCACAGCGCCCGCTTGGAGAACACTGTAGGCAGCGAAAGTGCCCTGGAAGTTGGTCTGCGCTACCAGTCTGCGGGTGTAAACTGCGCGTCCTAACAGTCCACACCGCAGACTTATCTTCACCTTCCCGAAATCTTCCTTCAACGCAATTTTCTACCCAAAAACTTCTTCCCCCGTTCCGGGTTGAAAGCGGGAAATTTCATCCCGTTTTTTTATTTGCTTCTTCAAATAGCTCTTTATCCTTTTCCCGGGAGCACACCTGGAAATTGGGAAAACGGTTAAAACTTTTCCATCCTACACTCCGCACACCAGAAGGGACACCTCCGGGTGGCAAGGTGATGAACGATTGAACTTTTGTAATGAGCCGTTGGTTGAAACACCCACCATGCTCGCTCCGATATGCCACGTCAATCAATGGCGCTCGCGTGTAGTTTAAGGTGAAATTCGATGGAAAATCGTGCGGATCGCATAGCAGCCTGCAACCCCGAAAACACCTCTAAAGGAGTTCGTTTTTGTTCGCAGAGTAAACGGTGGTAGTTTTGGAGCAGCGGTGGAGATATGCACGTTGTAATTGGGTGCTAAGTAGGACGTGCAGCCGGAGAACGAGACATGCCGTACAGTGTGGGATTGATGGAGTAGTTCACACTTGGCTTCACACCTGTTGCACGGTGAGGGTGAATTATTGTAAACGAATTTGACAAGACAAGAACTAATAGGGGCTTTGGCAGGATAAGTTGTACGTTGAGAGTTCAAAGTTATTCAAGAGATATTGCAACGTTTTGAAAGGCATTCAACTCACACTTTCCATTTTATGTTCAAGCGTTTTTGCGATGAACAATTCGAAAAGCATCAAATCGTAACTTCAATGAATGCAAAACAATCAAAAGCACATTCCCGATTACATCCAAAACTAACGACGTCCACGGCCGTACCAGAAACCAGTTTCAGTAGACTTCCATCGTGAGCTTCACATTATGCCAGCTAATCGTGAGTTTATTGTACTTAAGAATACTATTAGTTAGATTTAAAAACCTGATTCAATTCCTTATAATCACACCAGACATTCCATGCCATAAAATACTGCTTCCGCTTCCCACAGCCTCGGGGTTCTGACGGCGCGGAACACCTTCCTCCGCTCACTGCTGCATTTACGGCGCAATTCGATCGTGTCCTGTCCGACCGACCACACCGCCATCCACCGGCATCATCCATTAGTCACAACAGTTTACATCGAACACCTAACACGCGATCTCGACCGCGCAGAGAAGGTGTTGAGCTGCATACTTAGCATTGGCCGCGGATGGCACTCCTCTGGTCAAGCGGGTTTAAAGTGCTGGATCAAGATTAATGGTAGCCGATCGAAATGGTGCCTCCTTCACGGTCACACAAACACACGAGCCATCAGCATTCCAGCGACGGCAGCAACAACAACAACAACGAAAAAAAAAACGGGAGCACTGCCACTGGGAGTAATCGGAGCCTCAACCTCGGCTATGACATTTCAATGATCAAATAACCACATCTCACCCTCGCATGGGAGATGCCATTGAGAACCGATAGTGTCGTCCACTTTTCGTGCTGGCTAACAGAGATCACTCACACTCACCTGGCCGAGGGAAGGCAAAAGAGCGTTCGTGCACACTCCAGTAGACGCGTGGAACGTGTCCGTCCAATGTCGAGCCAAGATCATCTCGCAGGCTCACACGCGGTTAGCACATCTCAACGGCTAGCACACGGGCACACGGATGGAATTTCAACACCGGCACCCACCACGGGATGCGCCCGGCGCACGAAGAACGCTTTCAAGGTGAACCAGGTTTTATGTTCTTGCGTGTGCGTTTCTCAAACCTTTTTTTGTGTGGTGTTCGTAGTCGTGCGCACGCCATCACGACACCTCGCGGAAGCGACCCCCGCAAGTTTTGTTGGCAAACAGCGCCCGCTTAGCTAATCGTTGCGCCGTTCGCTCGTGGTTGTTTCGCGCGGTTTGCTTTTCTATTTTCGAGCGGAGGTGTTGAGTGCTTCCACCGGTGGAGCCGTGGAATTCAGTCGCCGGTGTCATTCACGGTTTAACGATCGCTCGCCGGCTCATAATCGGCGGGCCTGCTACGAGGCGGGTGGGCGTGTTGGTTAATAGCAGGGTTACGACGAGGAAGGCGAACGCTACGCTATCATATTCAAATTAGCGTATGAATAGCTAATCGGCACCGATCCTTCCTCGCTTTCGCGGTGCAGTCGCCGTCGGCAGAGGCCGTTCGGGGGGGGGTGGCTTTTACGACCGGTGCAACAAATGTAGGACAGAACGGTCGGTGCTGGGCTACGGAATGGAATGTGAAGAATTTTCGCTCAGCTGCAAGTGCATCTGGCGCGGGTGGGCAGACAGACAAAGAGGTTCGGGAGGTTGTTCCGAAGAACAATGAGAAACCGAGTTTGTTACGCCTTCTAGAAGGAATGAAGAGATTCAAAATTATTTTTGTATTTTTTTTTTTGGAATGGACATTAGGGATGGACATACTATTCTGGGCAATAAATAAGGTGACATTCGATCTCAAACGTCACGCGTCCAAGAAAATGATGTTTTGTTTTTTTTTGCCGTCAATGGTAGTGTTATTGACTTATCTGCCAAGTTGCACGTCAAAACATTCATCCGGGCAGGAGATATAATTTGTTTTGTGAGCGGCTACCCGTATAGTTATCGTTTTTCGTG
>KZ071741.1:11166-27473 GCA_002091845.1 Anopheles cracens | reverse complement strand
CACGAAAAACGATAACTATACGGGTAGCCGCTCACAAAACAAATTATATCTCCTGCCCGGATGAATGTTTTGACGTGCAACTTGGCAGATAAGTCAATATCACTAGTATTGACAGCAAAAAAAAAAAACAAAACATCATTTTCTTGGACGCATGACGTTTGAGATCGAATGTCACCTTATTTATTGCCCAGAATAGTATGTCCATCCCTAATGTCCATTCCAAAAAAAAATACAAAAATAATTTTGAATCTCTTCATTCCTTCTTGAAGGCGTAACAAACTCGGTTTCTCATTGTTCTTCGGAACAACCTCCCGAACCTCTTTGTCTGTCTGCCCACCCGCGCCAGATGCACTTGCAGCTGAGCGAAAATTCTTCACATTCCATTCCGTAGCCCAGCACCGACCGTTCTGTCCTACATTTGTTGCACCGGTCGTAAAAGCCACCCCCCCCCGAACGGCCTCTGCCGACGGCGACTGCACCGCGAAAGCGAGGAAGGATCGGTGCCGATTAGCTATTCATACGCTAATTTGAATATGATAGCGTAGCGTTCGCCTTCCTCGTCGTAACCCTGCTATTAACCAACACGCCCACCCGCCTCGTAGCAGGCCCGCCGATTATGAGCCGGCGAGCGATCGTTAAACCGTGAATGACACCGGCGACTGAATTCCACGGTTCCACCGGTGGAAGCACTCAACACCTCCGCTCGAAAATAGAAAAGCAAACCGCTCGAAACAACCACGAGCGAACGGCGCAACGATTAGCTAAGCGGGCGCTGTTTGCCAACAAAACTTGCGGGGGTCGCTTCCGCGAGGTGTCGTGATGGCGTGCGCACGACAACGAACACCACACAAAAAAAGGTTTAAGAAACGCACACGCAAGAACATAAAACCTGGTTCACCTTGAAAGCGTTCTTCGTGCGCCGGGCGCATCCCGTGGTGGGTGCCGGTGTTGAAATTCCATCCGTGTGCCCGTGTGCTAGCCGTTGAGATGTGCTAACCGCGTGTGAGCCTGCGAGATGATCTTGGCTCGACATTGGACGGACACGTTCCACGCGTCTACTGGAGTGTGCACGAACGCTCCGGAGCAGTGGCGTGTGTGGCTCAGTTTATTTTGCCTTCCCTCGGCCAGGTTAGTGTGAGTGATCTCTGTTAGCCAGCCAGCACGTAAAGTGGACGACACTATCGGTTCTCAATGGCATCTCCCATGCGCGGGTGAGATGTGGTTATTTGATCATTGAAATGTCATAGCCGAGGTTGAGGCTCCGATTACTCCCAGTGGCAGTGCTCCTGTTTTTTTTTCGTTGTTGTTGTTGTTGCTGCCGTCGCTGGAATGCTGATGGTTCGTGTGTTTGTGTGACCGTGAAGGAGGCACCATTTCGATCGGCTACCATTAATCTTGATCCAGCACTTTAAACCCGCTTGACCAGAGGAGTGCCATCCGTGGCCAATGCTAAGTATGCAGCTCAACACCTCCTCTGCGCGGTCGAGATCGCGTGTTAGGTGTTCGATGTAACCTGTTGTGACTAATGGATGATGCCGGTGGATGGCGGTGTGGTCGGTCGGACAGGACACGATCGAATTGCGCCGTAAATGCAGCAGTGAGCGGAGGAAGGTGTTCCGCGCCGTCAGAACCCCGAGGCTGTGGGAAGCGGAAGCAGTATTTTATGGCATGGAATGTCTGGTGTGATTATAAGGAATTGGATCTGGTTTTTAAATCTAACTAATAGTATTCTTAAGTACAATAAACTTACGATTAGCTGACATAATGTGAAGCTCACGATGGAAGTCTATTGAAACTGGTTTCTGGTACGGCCGTGGACGTCGTTAGTTTTGTATGTAATCGGGAATGTGGTTTTGATTGTTTTGCATTCATTGAAGTTACGATTTGATGCTTTTCGAATTGTTCATCGCAGAAACGCTTGAACATAAAATGGAAAGTGTGAGTTGAATGCCTTTCAAAACGTTGCAATATCTCTTGAATAACTTTGAACTCTCAACGTACAACTTATCCTGCCAAAGCCCCTATTAGTTCTTGTCTTGTCAAATTCGTTTACAATAATTCACCCTCACCGTGCAACAGGTGTGAAGCCAAGTGTGAACTACTTCATCAATCCCACACTGTACGGCATGTCTAGTTCTCCGGCTGTACGTCCTACTTAGCACCCAATTACAACGTGCATATCTCCACCGCTGCTCCAAAACTACCACCGTTTACTCTGCGAACGAAAACGAACCCCTTTCGAGGTGTCTTCGGGGCTGCAGGCTGCTATGCGATCCGCACGATTTTCCACCGAATTTCACCTTAAACTACACGCGAGCGCCATTGATTGACGTGGCATATCGGAGCGAGCATGGTGGGTGTTTCAACCAACGACTCATTACAAAAGTTCAATCGTTCATCACCTTGCCACCCGGGGGTGTCCCTTCTGGCGTGCGGAGTGTAGGATGGAAAAGTTTTAACCGTTTTCCCAATTTCCAGGTGTGCTCCCGGGAAAAAGGATAAAGAGCTATTTGAAGGAGAAAAAAAACGGGAAAGGAATTTCCCGCTTTCAACCCGGAACGGGGGAAGAAGTTTTTGGGTAGAAAATTGCGTTGAAGGAAGATTTCGGGAAGGTGAAGATAAGTCTGCGGTGTGGACTGTTAGGACGCGCAGTTTACACCCGCAGACTGGTAGCGCAGACCAACTTCCAGGGCACTTTCGCTGCCTACAGTGTTCTCCAAGCGGGCGCTGTGGAATCCTTCCATTTTAGCGTATAAATATTCATGAGCTATTTTCCGTAATAATAACAGATCATTCTGTGCGGAAGCCGGGCTGTGGCTGCGTCAAATATTTGCCTCTGTTTGGCTCGGCGCACGGAATGTAATGTCATTCTTACATTTTGCACAGTGGGCTCGAGGCAGGACAAACAGACTTTGAATGAGAGATAGCACTAAAATAATATTTTCGAACGCAACACGAGATATATGAGATATACTTGTACAAAATACTCGATCAGAATATTCATGACGCAGATTTTTCTGTTTTTTTTTTTCATCAAACTCATCCACCGTGAACCTGAAGCGCCATTTGCGCCAGAGTATCCCTCTCGAGCTGGTCCTCAATGCGCCCTAATTTCCCTACCCACCCTTACCCGGGATGGGTAAACGGATCCTAAAGGAGACAGTTTGAAACACAGTTTCCGGGAAGACAAAGCCACTCGCCCCGGCGAAAGGATAGTTGCGAAGATTATGCTGTTCTTCGATGGGTTCCATTCCCAGCCCCGGATGGAAGATAAGACGCTCGGCAGGACGTGAGCCGTCCTACGCTGCCGGATTGGCTTAGTTTTAGGATAATTGAATTTTAGTTCGTGATTAGAACAAATGTCTCACTCTCTTCCAGCCGGTTCCGAGGGGTGGAGCAAGCAGTTCTATTGCATGACCCCATGTGCGAATCGCAAACGTGCTGACAGACTGAGATACCGATATCTTCTTGCAACCGTCGGAGGCACCCGGCTCCAGCCCAAAAATGGTTAATTTTCGAAACGTGCCACATTCGTGTCGATTTCTCCGTACGGAAGGAAATGAAATTACAAAACTTTACGTGGTACGATGCTGCCGGCACGTACCGAAATCCGTTACCCGCACAGGAACCGTGCCCCATCGGATCTTCGCCTGGGTGAATGTGATAATGGGTTGCGGCAAAAGGAGAGGGATAAAGTTCTAGCTCCCACCGTCCCACCGAGCCTGGGATGTGTGCTCTTTACTGATCGTTTTCTTGTCGAAACTTTTGCACACGTTTTGTGTTCGGTGTATGTGTTGGAAGCAAACCGGTGTGACTTTACACCGGGAGGTGATAATTGAGTCGGAAAAACGTTTGGACCTGGGATTTTTGGCCGCCTTTTGGCGGCGGGAAAGTTTGGCCAGCGTCTTTTCGGAGCATATTTGAATATCTGTGCGGCTCCTGCTGCGCCCAATTATGCGACGTTTTAGTGCGCTCTGTTCGCGTGATTACACCGGTTTAAGAAGGTGACGACGTTGACTGTACGCTGGCTTATCCACCCGCCATCCCGGTGGCTCCAAAAGTGGTTCCAGTAGACGTTTCCAAGCCACTCGTGGGCATTTGGTGAGCTGAGAGTCAAGAGTTGGCAGCCACTCCTTCCAGCGGGCGTGTGTGCGACTCAAGTGCGATCAACATCGGGCCGACAAGAACCGCAAAACGCTCAAGTACGGAAAGGCTGCCTTCGACCCGCTCAAGCACACTCGAGGCTCGCATTTTGCATAACATTGCCCCGTCACACACACACACTCTTAAAGGAAAGGAAGACGTTCTTACGTTCGGCTAAAGTTCAGCAGACCGCGACGCGCAACACTCCCGGTGCCGGCGTAGTCGAGTCTCTTGAGGAAGTGACAACAACAGCGGCAACAGCTGAAAAAAATATCTCATAACGCAATTACGGGGTGCAGAAGAACGACGTCATCCTCCCACACCCAGGGCACACACACACACGAGACAGGTTGCACACTTGACGAGGAAACGTGGCTCCAACGTTGCAGCGACGTGCAGCTCGGGGGTATATGACATCAGCGTTGCATCGCGCAATGATGACATTAAGGACACGCGGTTGAGCTCCCTCCTTGTCCCATCTTCCAGGGGGTGTGTTTGTGCGTGTGTGTGTGTGCGATGTGAACACACCGTGAACGATGATTAACTTTGAGTGGCATAATTCAGCCGAGACATGCAAAACATTAGGCAAATAAGCTTGGGGCCGCGTACGTTTGACACGCTGGGATGCGAAACGACGGGTCGCCGGTGACGGTTTGTGTAAATAGGTGGTGTTTTGATGCAGGACATGTTTTATGCATTGTTTTTAAACGTTGGTGTTTTTGCATGATGATGCAACAATGTTTTGCATCGTACTTTGTTTTTTTTTTTTTTGAAAACGCACAAGTTTTTAGTGATCAGCCAATGTTCGTTTTATATATTTTTAAAATGTCTTATACACGATAAACATGTTTTGGTCAAGGTTTTTTTTATTCATTTTGTATATTATGTTTTCTTCGAATAGTTTCTTTTATTGCATTTTTAAGGTTTGAAATATGTTTGAGACTTTTTTCGACGATTGAGATAGTTTATCTTACTTTTTTATGTTTTAAGTATATTCAAGTATCGTTTTACGGTAAAGTAGAAGCGATTATGCTTAATAAACAGAACATTTTAAGAGACTCTATATATAAAACACATTTTAATGAACAAAATAATAATCAAATCAATAGATATAGATATAGAATAGATATAGAATAGATCAATAGAATTCATTAAAATCATTAAAAATTTGGTAGCAGTTGGAAGAATTGTATTAATCGAGCATGATATAATGTAAGACAAAATAAACCCCCTTTTTTAAATCATCTCATCAATGGTAGGAGATGGACGAACGAATAATCTGAACAGATTTACATTCTGTTTCTCAGCTCCACTACATGCGCCTTTCGAGCACAAATTTGACAGTTTTCAGAAGCTTTTACTACCATTAAGATTACATTCGAATGATACCGAAGAAAGGGGGAAAAAAAATCTTTGCGCAACACACATTTTCTCGCATCATGCTCTCGTCGACGTCGACAGTTTGTTTTTCAGCTTCGCTCTCGAGCTGAAACTCACCGAACTTCGCAATGGAAGCGTGCCAATGTTGTGCTTGTTGGTGTAAATAACAAAAAAACACCCCTATAGCATAACACCACCGCTGTGTCTGCACCGATCGATGGCTCTGGCTAGCCGGGGTGATGCACGCGATTAGCCCTACCGGAGCGGCTTACGGACACACATGCTATTCCGCTGTTATTTCATCGATCGATCAACCGATATAGAAAGAAATCATAAAACTTATGTTCATCTCCTCGATCTCGGCTGCACGGTCTGTTGGGTGTTTTCCCCCCACCGGCCGGGAAAGTTCGCGTACATCGGCACCTGCCGATGGAGCGATTTGTATCGATTTGATACGCACCTGATACGCTCCCCTTTCGACGTCTTCATCTGCATTTTTCATCTTGCGCCGGCGCTGGTGACGTGCATTGCAAATGCATTCGTTCTCCGCCACCACTCGCTGAGTGACGTGATGGGAAAATTGTTTAACCTGACGCTACGGCGCTTCGCGTACGGATGGACCGCGGTGGTTAGATAATTGTTGGAGGTGTTGGTGTGGGAAATTGTGCGCAAATCCTATCACTTTCGATGTCACGGCGCAATCGGGTAGAGATTCGGTAATTTGCTTGCGTATTGGACATTTTTTCGCCATCGTAGGTGGTTGGGTAAACGGTTGCCGATCGTGTTTGTTCGCTGTTGTGTGTTTTGGCGGCACCGTAAAGATGATATGGCACCTGACATCGGTGTATGCATGCTCGGGAATAGAAAGGTACTCGAAAGCGTGTTACACTGGGAGAGAGCTCAAATTGGAAAGGACCACCGGGTTCAGTGTGCTTCTGCCGTGGCGAGAAAGTTAAGGACGACTAGATTGGATTGGAGCTAAATGCCGCTGCCAGTGTCTGCATAGTAATTCTTGTGGACGCTTTGTTTACTGTCGAAGACGCGTCCGTTAGGGATTTTAATTGATCGTCGTAAATTATTAATGAGACGGCCAGCGTGACAACGAACTCAGTTGCAATTTGAAACATGCTGTGTTCTTGTCCATCCAATTTTCTTCCGTTGACTGACTGGTGAAACTGTTGGAGGAACGCTACGAGAACGTTGTCTGTCGTATCGCATGGTATACAGGGTTTCTGTAAGACTCAACGTGGGTATAATAAAGTGATTTTAAGCTTTATATATATTTAAATCCAATGCAGAACCAAGTTCCTTTTTCTGTTCTGTTGATTATAATTTAGCGATAATGTTTTAACTATGTCAATATACATCACAAAATGAGGAAAAATAACAAATTCAAACATTTGAATAACAAAATGAGCCATAAACTACTCACAAAAAACGTGGATACGAATTTGCTTTAGTTTGTCATTTTGATGTCATTTTCAATCAGCTTCATTTTGGTGTATTGTTTCGAGCGGAAATGACTTTAAAGATCATTTTGGTGTGTAAATTAAAATCTGTTTTGTAAATTCGATCACAAGTTTCGTAAATTTTGACTTATTTTTTTGAATTTTGGTACAAGGTTTATAACTAAAATTTAATTTATTTAAATGAAATTAACCTTAACCTTTGAAACGCTGTTGAGATTTGACAAACTATAAGATCCAGCTCTTTGTGAGATTTAGTGAAAGATTTGAAAAGGCTCTTTATTTTCCATTGTCTTCTCTAGGCGTCTCCACCACTATAAACTATGCTTTCTTCTTGGAAAAATTCTTATTAATAATAAGGCATGTACTAAATTTCTTGAAATTGCAAAATGTTTGAAAACACTTTCTTCCAACAATCTACATGCGTGGAAAACCCCTGCCACTGGCTAGCGAAACGATCAACATAGCTTCGATTCCGAAGAGGTACTTGCAAGTAAAACTATCCTTCCGAACAACGGAGCTACGGTTCTGCCGCTGCTCGGGATCGTTTAAAATTGTACCGGTAAAAGTTGCAACGATGAGAAAATGTGCGGAATGTGCGGAACGGCGAAACATTGTTCACCCCTCCCCGACCGAGGTGATAGTAATTGCGACAAAAATGCGTTCGTTCCCAGTGCAACCGAAAGGAGCATCGTTGTCGTCGTCGCTTGGGTCACGTCAACGGTTGATGTGCCTTGGAACGGAAAGCAAAAAAAAAAAACAACAACACCACCTACAACAATGTCCTTCGTCAGTCAGTTCTGTTAGTTTTAACGACGCGCACGGCGTACGGCACAACGGACGAAGAGGAGTCTTCTTTCAGCAATCCCATCCGTGTGACCTGTCCTGTCTGTTCTGTTCCGGAGAAGTAGCACTTTTCATCGCGTTTCGCAACGGAACGCCTTGCTCAACGGAAGCGACTTTCTCGTCTGGAACCGTGCCAAGCGCGCAACGGAAACGCACCGGGCGAAAAACTATATCCACAATATCGTAGCATCGATTTTGTGCCGCTTTTGCATCACGAATCGATTTAGGCGAAGGGAGTTCCGTTCTGCCGGCACTTCTGTCCGAATCGATGTTCTTGATGATGCGTTCCGAAAACCCGATAGCACCGAATGTCGGTGTCGTTGGAGGAATAGATATTCCTCTCCACGATTCCGGTTGCGCTGCACGTGGAACGAAGAAAACGTGTTTCTTTCTCTCTCTCAAACGATGCGGTTTCGTATGGCTTTTGAAGAAAGTTTATCCGGCAGCCAGCTTCAATGGTGCTCTCAAACAGAAAAATAAACTGTTCCTAGAACATTCTGACCAATCGATCGATTGGTGGTGCACTCGAGTGAAGGCATAAAATCAAAAGCTGCAGCTTTATGCAAACAGCAAAAAACAACCGTTCCCGCATGCACTTTCCGCATCGATTGATTTTGGCGAGCCGAGAAAGAACTTCCATTTCGTTTATTGAATGAAATCAATAAGCAATTAAAGTGGCTTTTCCGAAAACGTGGTCCCCATCCCCTGGGTCCCCCCAAACAGCGGTGCAGGACCGTTCCGTTCGAAGCGAGAGTCTTCTTCCGGATCATGTGCTTCTAATTTATGGGTTGTGCGAGTGTGAGTGAGTGTGAGGGGGCGAAAAAGTTTTCCCATTTTTGCTCCCGCTCATGCCTCGAGTGGATTATTTCTACTATAGCCGAGGAGGGGCGGCACGCTTCCGTTTGCTGTGAAGCGTGTTGTGGTTTTGTCTGGTCCTTCGAGCCGGATTGCTGGTCCAGAGTCAAAATGGCATACATTCCGGCGTCACAGTGGTATGAAAATTCAACCGACTATAATGAACGCGGGAGCGGGTGATCGGGATCGGGAATAGCAAAAGAAGTGTTTTAGATGCTTGCCGATGTGGAGTGCCGTAGAAAGGGAGAGTGCTCCTTCGGTTCCAGTGGGCTGGTGAGTGTGGTTTCGATAGTAAATATTTGAGTTGCTGCCTTCGGTTGTAGGTTTGGTAAAGTGAATTTGGGTGCTAGAAGACAATTTGCTTCTGCCGAGCACTTCCAGCTAGCGTCTTGGACCGGATAGGCAAGATAAGCCCAGAGGCATTCGCTTCTGGAAGGTTTTTTTTTTGCTCGTCCACTTTGGTCTGCAACACCCTCGGTTGAGCAATTCATAAGCGGTTAAGAACTGCAACGAAACTTATTGCACTAAATCATTCAACGGGTGTATGATGTATGGTCATGTTGATAAGAAAAGACCAATGTTTTCCAGCGCAGGAAAGCACACACAAACGGGCACCGTGAGAGTGTGCAAGCGTTCCTCCGGAGCAAACGTCAGTTTTTGGAACTATTAATCAAACTTTAAAATCTCATCCCGAAGCCCTGGAACGCCCCCGGGGGTCTCATTGAAAAGGTTGCACGGTGTAATGAGAAAATTAGAATTTGCTTAACAAGCGTAACTTCGAGCGACAACATATTTCTCGGTGCTCGTGTGGTTTCGACGGACCAGCCTTAGAACAATAATCCATTCTCCTTTATCGAACCACATAACGACCACCCTGGTTCGGAGGGGTTCGCCCGGTAACGATAAGCCGATGTCTCCGGGCGGGTGATAGCGAAACTGTCGAGGACACTTTGCCACCTTCTGCCACGAGGGCGCAACGTACGAGCATGATCGGAGATCAAATTAACGAACTTTCACTTCCATTGCCGTGCTGCTGCCGGTTTCTTTCGACGAGAGGTGGTCTAGACCACAATGAGGCTTTTGTTCTGAACTTCTGAACCTTCGGTACGGACGGAGTTAATGGAACCGGCATCGAGCGACACACTCGGTTAACACTGCTTTCTATTATTATTTTTTTTTTGTTTTCTAACACACACACATTCTCATACTTTCTACTTTCAGATGGTGACGCACACGGGTGGCGCGCAAAATTGAGCAGCGATATTGAAGGTGAGTGTTTTTGATAAAATTGGCTAAGGGTGAAAGGGAAACGGTAGATCAGATGAAGCGGCAGTGTAGTTATCTGATGGCGAAAAGAGGACAGTTCGCTTTTTTGCTGCTCGCAGTATGGCTTCACATTATTCATGAATTGGCTCGATGGAAGTTATCACCGTGGCCCGGCACGTATCCATAATGGTTTGTGAATGGAAGGTTAATGGGATGACTTGGATCAAATTGGTATCATCTTCAGCTAGGAGTGGCAGTTTCTTTGCGAGCTCGAGACATGTTTTGTCCGATATATAGGCTGTTAATTCTATCGCAACTCGAAAGTAGTCAACCTCGGTTAAACGCTATCAACCGTACCCCCGTTTGAGTCCGACCTCAACATCAACTTATCGTCAACCTGCATCGGCTGTCGAAACGTTTCCACTTACCCAAAAATGGTCAAATGAATTCACCGAAAATTCTTGTCTCCCTCCGTGCTGAGAGCAATTAATTATACTTGTCCGACGGCTGTCGTAGCGGTTGGACGTCGCACCGTCCAGACGTATTTCGTCACTCCGAGGTATTGGAACGAGGTTGGCAGCATGTGTTCGCTTTTTTCCGCTTGCGAACCACCCTGACGAAGAATTCCAACTTGAGTTTAGTGCGCGGGAGCTTTTACGAATCAACCTACGAAGCTCGTGGCGGTACGCAACCAACGCCATCGAGCCTAGAGCCACGATTCCACCCGAGGGCGCACCCAAGAAATCGTGTGTAGATCCGCGCCCAGTTCCTCGCTGACATTGAGCAACCCGGTCCGCGTGCGCGGTGCACGCTCCGATTGACCTACCGTGATTCTCGTCTGCATGGGACGGGTGAGGTTAGATGGCCGGATCCGATATCGCCATGCTCCTGACACTGGACCATCACCACCGCCTTGTGGTCTCTTTACTGGCTGCATTGTGCTTAGTTTTTCTACAGCTATTGATTAAAAGTCGCGACCTATCGCACGATCTATATGAGTTCGCATGGTCCGACGGGCGGCTGACCTAGATCGTAGTCACCTGGCGGGAAGACCGCCGGTCCCAGCCTGTCTCACGAATTCCGCGCGGATGCGCAACGCCATTAAAGTTTCAATCATCATTCTTCGATGCGGTGCGATGACATCCAATTTCCACAAGCACCTCACCAATAGCCCTTCGGGGCCTGCATTGGGGAACGGGAAGTCACCGGTCACGACGCAACCTTGACTCTCGGACGTATGGATTAAGCGGGGTGTTGTGCGCAGTAGGTTACCAAGGTGAGTTCAGGTGTCTTGGATGTTGTGACAAACGTCACGCGAATGATTATGTCAGTTTGCTACAAAGTAGCACCTCCACAATCGAAGATATGCGCATTGCCAGTGTGACAGTTTGTGGTGTCGCGGCTTCCAGCTGTTGTAGCGATTCTTATTTAATAGACAAATTCCAATATTTCATAACCATGAGCAGGTGAGTTCGTTTCGTGAGATATAGGTTCCAATTTGGCTCCGAAGTTCTCACGAGCAGTGATTGCAAGCGCTCTGATAGATTAGTGTGGTGGATTGTTTAAAACTTAACAACAGCTCCACCTCCCGTCGGGTGCTTCGTTACGTGGGCCTCCCCTCGCAAGGTCTAAGCTTCAAGGAAACGATGTTCCTGAGACGCCGGGTGATGATGGCACATTCCGCATAATGATGCTGCAGCTTTGCCACCAGCATCAGGCCTCAAGTCGGTGGAAGTATTTGATCTTCAGCTCACCCAGCGTAGGATTACCATCGGTTCGATGAAGTCGAGGCTGACATCGAGGTGACAGCGCTTGAAGGCGTGCATGTAGTGGCGAACATAAATACACACAAAAAATATGCCTCCAGCTTGGTATAATACCAGGCAAATGGTGTCTATGGTGGGCCGTAAAACAGTGGGCATTTTGACTTCGCTAGCTGTTATTGTCGCTTGTGATTTTTTTTGTTGCGTTTCAGCGCTACAACAGCGTGGGTCATGGGAGAGATCAACTGTCATGCGTCCTCTTGGTTAGAGTTTTATATCGATGTTGCAAGCGCTGCTTTTTAGGAGATGAATCACGCAGAAAACTTCTGAGTTGTGTGGTGCGAAGTTTTTTTTTTCGAAACGATTTAGGTCGTTTTGGCAAGATCTGACTATTTCATCATCACTAAATTCCTCTAATGTGTGCTAATTTTCGATTATCTTCGTCGCTGGCTCAGTGCAGCAGTGGCGAACCGCCCTGAAAAGCGCGTTAATTAAGTTATCGCCTGCCATTTTCGGGGTAGATGACCCCGCGATGATAGTGCTCTCGGGCGCATGAGTTCTGCGAGCACTATCTAATGTCTAATGGGAGCGTGTTGAGCGTGTCATAAGTTGTGGATTGTGTTGCGTGCCTGCCGGCCGTAAATTGGCTGCGTTTAAATCATGCCTCCCGATAGCCACGAGCGATAGTTACCGACCAAGTGTTCGATTGACAGTCTGTATGCGTGATAATTTGAATAACTTTATGGAAGTCCACCCATGATGACATAGTAGTTTGTTGCGTGTGATACGAAGGGAGTAGCGGAGAGTTTAAAATTATAGAGAATTAGCATGGTTCTATAAACATTTATAATCCTAACACATGTATGTTCAATCAAAGCACCATTTTAAAATTACGATTAATTGGAAAGATTAGCTTCATCGCGTTAGATGGATGTGTTGCATCGAGCTGTCAGCCCACCTGTTCGGACAGATTGGTGGTGTTCGCAACAATTACAGCGTCCAAAACGTGAAGCAATCGCAGAAAAAAACTCACACCAAAACAGGTTATGATGAATCTCGCGCGGGCTCGTGCTGTCGCGAGCATAAACGCCGGTTGACCGCATTCTTGTGAAGGACCGACGCGCACGCGGCCGCCCGCCTGGATTATGTAACGCGCCTCGCTGTTCGCTTCTTTCCACACCGGGTGACAGATTGCAACTCAATCTAATCCGCCCGGTGGTTGCTAGCTCCTTTCCGCTCGGGAGTTCGTTTCTCCGGTGCGTGCTTAATCAAGCGAAAGCGTATCCACCAGAAATTGATGGCGTAAATGCTTGCCACCGCTGGAGTGGTTGCCGATTTTCGGGGGAAAAGGTCCGGCCACGGTAGACCGAGAACCGAATGGAGCGAAATAAAATCACAGCTTCACCTCCCTGGCACAACATCTCCATTACGCTGGTTTACGCCGCGGGAAACGGCAAAGGGTAAATCAAGTCCTCCCGTCCTCCCGGGACATATATCCCAGCGCCGGGATTTTAATGAACCATTACACCTGGGGATTTATTACTGCCGGCAACTGTCAACCGCTTTATTAATAACATCTGCATTTTTGCGGTCGTCCCAACCAGCGCCTGGCGATGCGACGGAGCTGGGCGGGTGTTGAAACATTAATGAAGGTGTGCTGTTAGAAGCTCCACCGTTTCTTCGGCCCTTGCGGTGGCCCGATTGCTGAGGGTGGAGGTGAAAATCGGTCGGTGAAAATTGACACAGACACGTGCTTTTTAATTGCCAGACGTTGGGTCGTCCTGTTTTGTTCCCCCTGTCGGTCGTCTCACTTGGGAGCAGGCTGAATGAAGTCTTTAACCCCTTTTTTAGCTTAGCGGCCCCTGAAATCAAAGACCCAGGGATTGGCTTCCGGTGATGCTTTCAAAAGGCCGGAAAACTGACGATTTATGCTTGTGAGGTGTACCGGATGGTATCCTTACTTCTCATTCCACCGTACGCAGAGCGAAGGAAGCCACCGAGGGAAGTTTGCACAAGCGGAAGGTGAGCATTTCGGTCTCGGTTTACGAAAACTTCCAAGTAAAGGGTTAGTAGCAAGCAAGTAAGCAAGTGTCCGTGGTGATTACCTCCACTTCCGACGTGCACCTGGAACGTCCCACCGCCAGATGGGACTGATATGCGTTGGGGACACGTGAGGAACGGCTGAAGTTATTGATATTGAGACAGGGTGCGACCGCAATCTGAGCTCGGCCGGACAACACACACACTGTGGTCGTGTGCTGATGGTTTGCCCGGTTTTCCTCCTCCTGGCAGTGGATTTTCTAACGATTTTTCCTGCCCGGCGAATTCTAAATGCATGTTTAATGGACACCGGATCGTCGAACGAGGGCCGGAACGGTCTGGGATGCTTGGTACGGTGCTGCCGAGATTGGGTCGGATTGCAGTCGTAAACATAAAGTAAACAGATGTTACATCAAAGGGAGACGTGCTTCCACCCAACCGGGCGTTCGCAACCGTTTACGGACACGGTCCTGTACGAGGAGCGCGGAAAAAGTGTAAAGTAAGTGTTTTGACGTAAATGCTTTATCGATCTGTGGTCGGAAGGAAAGCGAGCGTTATTTATTCTTCAGGCTACTGCAAAGTTTTCGTTCGTATTTGTTCTTTAAAAGATTTGAGTTGGTATTTACTGCAAAATAACGCGGTCTGTGTGATTTGTTTTTGGTGTTTTACATGTTTTTTCATGTTTTCTTTTGCGGTTTTTAGTGTTTTATCTATTTTTGGTAAGTCTTCTACTATTTTGGTCAGTTTATTTTATGTGAAATCTTTTTTATTTATTTTATTTCCTTTTTCTATACAACTTTTTGTCATCTTGACGATGTTTTTTTATTTGCAAAATCTCTCTTATGCTTTCCACTTCATTCTGTTATTCAACAATCAATTACACCGTCTCGTTTAAGGTGCTGGAAAAGCTAATGCAAATACTATTCCACCCCCTATTCCAGCCCAATAAAGCCGTTGCTAAGCTGCAATTAGAGCGCGTTTGAGCCGATTTCACGGCCAATTAGACGATGAATGGAAGTTTTAATTCACCAGGGAGTATCAGGACATAAATTTGTACGGCTTTTCACCAGGAACAGGAGAAGCCTCCCGGCTGCAGTATATTTCGTTCGCGATGTTAGGGAGAGAGAGCCCACAACGGAAGGGTGGCAGACGGTGTTGGTTGATTTTGCAATTTTCATCACCCGCCCGGCGCGAATGTGGCGCCCCCACCCCGAGGCGGCACGGGTGTGTTGAATTAAAACCACCACCGACGAGAAGCGTCTATCGGCAGCGGCGGAAGGTGTTAAACCGGTGTTATCTCGTCGACGGGCGTTCGGTTCCGACCCAGCGCCGCTCGTGGAATGCATCCCGTGGAATTTATTTAAGATCCGACCGGGCGGCCTGCGGGATTAAGCTTCCCGTGGCCATGCTGTGGGGAGGGTGTTTGTTACGATTAGGGGCCAAATTTATGGGCGTTCCGCGAGCCGCACGAGCCGTACGAGAATCGTAATCCTTGCAATAGTACATTTAAAGCCACTTTAAGGGGAAGCCGGCACATCCGCCGTGCACGACTCCTTAAATTCTCGTTATGGGGCGGATTAGCCAGCGCGCAATTTATGATACCGCTCGCGAGTGGGGATGGATGTTGTGCCATATCCATTTCTACGCCCAAACTACCACATCAGCGCGTTTAATTATTTAACGCCGTTTTAAAAGCGCCCGAATTAAATTACCCGAAATTCGCCAATGTCTCCCCGGCCCCGTTAATGCATCGTAGGACACCTTTTACCGCATCGGACCGGTGCGGCAAAGCGGGTTTTCCCTGTGAGCTGCGAGAGCCTCCCCCCCCCCCTCTGCATCAGTTTTGCGAAATTTGAGTGCGCGGCGGAACATTAAGTAAGCGAAGCGGCGATTATCGCGAACGCAGTGGTGAAACCAATAACGTGAGCAATCGAAAAAAAAACTATAAAAAGTGCAAAAGAAGGAGAGAAAAATAGTGAAAATCAAATCAGAGCAAAAGCCCGATCGAGGGGGGGAGCCATTGGCAATAGACAAAACTAAGAAACACGAACCAAGACGGTTATGTACAATGCAGCAACAAAGGGAACCGATGCAGCAACTTGACCGCTCGTTCCCGTGCATCGTGCGGCGTGCAAAAAAAAAGAAGTTAATTTTTCTTCATTTACAATTTGATCTGTTCTGCACGTTTTCATCCTTCACTTTTTGCCAGCTCGCACCCACCCACACACACACACACACACACGGGTGCAGCTTCGTGACAACAATCCCAATAGACACACCCTAATTAACGTTTGGTCGGGGGCACAAATTGGCGCACCGAAATTGGAGCGCCGCTGATTGCGACGATGGGCGATGGGTATGGAAATTAGAGCAAATTTGGGCTCGTTACTGTACGTTGTTGGCTGTAATCCGTGACCATGTCGGCGACCGAGTTGGCTTGGCTTGGTGCGATGGGCGAGCGTGTTCCGCCTGAAATGGTAGCCGAAGGGACAATTGGGGGCCATTCTCTGCGAGGAATAAGTGAAGGTTAATGTGATTGTTTGCGCTA